>JAPQWV010004985.1:0-24002 GCA_027422505.1 Craterostigma plantagineum
TCTTGTCATGTATGACCCTTGGCTAATCTTGCTATGCACCATCATGGAGCTCAATCCACTAGGGATATATATATATATATATATGTGTGTGTGTCGATACCTCACTGAGAGGCTAAACCTAAGGCGCCTTTTCAATCCCATGCGGTTTATCGATCACGCGGACGCTCAAGCTAGTTGCTACACCCATAGATACCCTCGGTGCCGCTTATTCCCTCTCAGGTTGCATCCTCGGGTCGCAACTTCCCGCCATGAGGGGCATTGCCCAAACACATGTCTTGCCTTGACATATCTTGCCTTGAAATCGGTGACATAGAAAGTCACCATGGTAGCATAGGAGAGCCGTGGCTCAACTGCCAATCACATCAGATGCCAATATCGGCAAATATCTATCGCGCACAGGCGATCATGTGCAATACATGTTTGTGTCTTACAACTCTCATGGGACTCGTGTATGCACGTGATAATGCATACGTGAATAATGCAAAAGTGCTTGTCATGCCACTTTCATGAAATAAATAATTCACGTTAATAGATAAACCATGTAGGAATTCACATAAAGTCACAGAAGCACATAATCACGAAATTCATGCACATAATATTTATGTGTTGTAGTTGAAATCTCCACTTACCTGTCTTCCGTAGATTATTTGCTAATGATCCGATGAAACCCCTAACTCTCTCGACCTTAAGCATAAAATTACAATGTCAGTATACTATCTAAATTCTCGAATTCCTTAAGTGTTGGAATATATTTGATATAGAATAGTACTACCTCCGTCCCATGTCTTCCCATCTTTCTATTTCGGGCGTCCCACATAATTCTTTCCATTTTCATTTTTGTAAAACTTATCCCACTAATTCAACTAATTACACCATTAAATTTAAAAAAAGACTTCTTGATTTGCGTGTCTACTAATAACTTTTCTCTCTCCATACCTCAAAAGATGTACTATAATATTAAAATAATGTGATTTCTTAATCTCCGTGCCCACTAATCTTTTGGAAGAAATAGCCGGGACTGAGAAGTATTAGATAAAAGGGATATATTAAAAGGATTCTCCAACTAACTCAACCTTATACTATCCTAGGGTTGCGAACTACCTTCATACCTTCCTCTAAATTCGTGAGCTTGTCATTTGCGGAGTCTAATATTTGTTACTAAGTTCGCGAATCAACCTCTCATGACTCGTGAAAGTAGGGTTCGTAAGGTTTGCTCATTTTCTCTTAATTTGTGAAACATACTTCTCGAAACTCCTATATTTCTCATGAATTCCTTAAGACTCGTGAAGTTGGTGTAATTCGTGAACTAACCTAGACCTCTCATTGCTCTCACATTCTCATGGTTCGTGAACTAGCTTAGACCATTTAATGACTTCGCGAAATGTGGCTTATATTTTTCTCCATTATTCCATATTGCCAAGTTACTCTTCACATACATCTCGACAACTTTTTTCGTGACTTATGGTATACGCGAACCACCTTAAGTTCTTATTTAGGTTCGCAAAGTTAGGGTGTGGCTCGTGGAAATGCTTCAATTCGTGAAGCTTAGTTTGTTAGGTTCATATTATTCGTGAAATACCCTATACAGACACTTCACGAACCCTAATTCGTGAAGTTACATTTCTAACTCCTAGTTCGTGCACTCTTGCATGACTCATAATTCGTGAAACTAGTTTGATTTCGAGAAGTATCACACTCACTTCACGAACTCCTTCTCAATTGCAAAGTTCAACACTTCATGAACTCTACATTTTTATCCTCTACTTTTGCGAACTCTATAAACCCTATTCGTGAAGTCTAGTTTGCTAACTTATAGATTTTGTGAAATACCTCATACCCATACTTAGCGAAGTCGCATACTTCCCATCAAGTTAGCGAACTATCTTAGACTATTGTGACTTCGCGAAGTGTGTCTCGTGGTCTTTCTAATGGTTCGCGAAGTGACCCTTATGAACTCCTAAATTGTGAAATCAAGCTCTCATGGATACGTGAAGTTTCTAGCTTCTCATAGCTCGCGAAGTCCACCACTTTACACTCAATTCGTGAAGTTCCATTTCACGTTTTCTTAATTCGCCACATACCCGTGAAACCCTCATTTTATTAATCATTTCGCGAGTCTAGGGTCTTCGTGAAGCTCTTATCATACCCTATAAACTAAAACGCTTTTGACATGGAAAACATCAAAGGCTCTCGATCAAAGCTAGGGTTTTTTTTAAGAACAGATTTAATATCATAAGAACTTCATAAAATCGGAAATAGGTTAGACACTTAAACTCGTGTAAAATCACTTATTCTCAGTGTTGCTACAAAGTTTCGAAGGCCTAAAACTTTAATTCCCTCGAACGCAGTACACTCCTATTCTACTCTAAGCATTTGAAAACCTATAATGATAGAACTTAAAATAAGTCATGACCGTAACCGTGGGCCTCTACATCCCTAACTATAATTAACATAATTGAAACTCCAACTACTCTATATTAGGCACGGAATGTACTAAAATATATATAATCTCCTAAACATCACCTACTTCAAACCCGTTACGGCTCATATATTACGTATATACATATATTTATGACCATGGACCTTACTTATCCAAAAACCTAGGGTTTTGCTAAGCATAATAACGTTTAAAAGTCCCACCTTATACTCGTCCTAACTTTGAATTTATTATTTAAACTATCAAGAGTATTGAGAGATATACCTCAGTTAAGTTTTCGAGTTGCTGACTTATGGAGATGAGTTTTCTTTTCTTGCTCCTTCGTATGATATCCTTCTTGTTATCCAAAATTTATTATGAGTTATGGATATATATCATAGTGTTGACAACTAAGGGAAGTGACAAGCAAGTGACGTCTTCTTATACTAGTCCATTCTTTTAATTACAATCCTTATCCCTTGAATGTGATTAATTTAATAAAATATACATGTGGAGGTAGTTGGAATCGACTACTAGGTTAGGTGACGTGTTTTTCCTAAGGCCTGAAGCAATGGCATTATTCAAGTTTATCTTTTGAGAATTTGGGCCAAAAATCACGTATCTAAGATAACCCAATATTATAAGTCTTTATATTGTTTATTTTTCAGATATTCTAAGTTTAATACTAATTTGAACTATAATCGTCTCAAGACTTTAATTATTTTATCATAGTCCTTAATTCATAAAATTACATAATTAATTATGTCATAATCCCGTATTAAGATCTACGGGTATTACAGTGAGTTTGACATAGACCATGGCTACAATCGATTGGGACACAGCTGAAGGGTTTATACGTGGTACTATAATCTGTATTGAGGTCTAGAATAAAAGACGGGGTCGAAATTCGCACTCGATCGGTTAACAGTCCGGTACTGCGGCGGATTGGCTAGGTAACTATTGGACTCTTGGATTCCTCCCTTGCCGATTGAGTAGAACCTAGAGAATCGAGCTTTAAAATGATCATCAACGTGTACTGATAAGAAGAAAAAGTGTTTTGGGCCTTAACGGGCCTTGGGACGCTGGGCCCGTGCCTTAGTGGTCCTCGGGCCATTTAATGGACTGAAGTCGAACTTCGTATGAAACTAACTGTCAGGACCGATGTCCTAGCTACCTATTCTAACGTTATCCTAGGTGCCTAACGATGATTTGTTTGAAAGACATGCGGAAATGCGTACGAAATTTTTCTTTCAATTTATATAATAGAACATCTTTCTTTACACGTCAAAAGAATGCTTCCAATTCCTAGTTACATGTAAAACTTAATTAAACGGGTAGTGTCTACATGTACAGCGAAAGAATTCCTATGCGCCCGGCCTCACAGGTCGTCATCCATGCACACACTTCCAACCCAAAAGCTGCTGGAAGCTTCAGAAGATTTGCCTTGCCACCTAAGCGATCACGTGCCGTGGTCGCGTTTACCTACAACACACATAACGTAAGGGATGAGCGATGTGCCCAGTAAGTAGAAATCATGCATGACATGCACGTGATAAAACCCTACAAAGGCAACCCCTGCCAGTGCATCTTACTTCTTATAGATCAGACTCGATCTCATATCTATTATCTTAGGGCCCTTGGCAGACTTATACGGTTTAAGTTATACCCAGGCGTACACCGTAAGAGCTCTAATCCATCCACGGGCATCTGCCCAAAGTATGAGGGCATCAACCCAACCATACTAAAGCATAAGGCATCGACGCAACCACGCTAATCAGGGATATAAGGGCATCAACCCAACCACGAAGGCATCAACCCCGACCGTGGTAATCCCCCGACGCATCAACGTCGTTCGTATACTGACGACGCATCAACGTCGCCGACGGCGCATCAACGCCATTGCGAGCGGGTTCGTGAATTGTATGTGGATTCGCAAACAGCCCCACCCGCAGAACATTAGAATTCGCAAAGTGTTTGGATTCGCTATCTTCACTCGGTCGTGAAATGCCTTGAGTTCGTGAAACGTCCCGATTCGCAAATTGTCTCACGCATAGACTTCACGGTTCGCCAATTACTCCTTCAGTTCGCAGACTGCTGGATTCGCCAAATGGCTTGTTCTGCGGAGTGAATTCTGCAGCTCATGGACCCGCAAACTTCCATGGATTCGCGAACATCTATGAGTATCTCAAGAGCACTTAAACCCTAGGATCAATTTAGTTATTAAGCACGAGCTAATGTAGGTTTCCGTGTGTTAATCATCCCTAGACATGCTAGGGTCGAGCTAATGACCTAAATTACGAGCTAAAAACATAAGATTCATAGCTAAATTTCCATACCTTTTAAAGCTCGAGCTGGCTCCTCTAATCTTCTCTCTTATTCTCGTTTCTTAGTGTGAGAAGTAGTTTGATAAATATCTAATTGAGCAAGGTATGGGTAATGAAACCTATATTGGTACCTTGACGTGATTTTTCCTTAATTCAAGGGGCTTTGTCTCCAAGTGGGCCAAGGCATGGTTCTAGTTGGGCCTTATAACTTTAACATTATAATTTATTGGATTTCCCTTAACTTAGGCCAAGCCTTTTAAATCATTTTGGGCTTAGGTTTGATTTATTCTAGCCCATTTCAATGGTTTATAGCCCAACTAGTATTATTGTTAGTATTGTTTTGTCCCAATTTCCTTTATTCTATGTTTCCGAAAATTCCTACTAAGTTAGATATTGTCTAAGCACAAAATTAGTTACACGAAATAATTCATATCATGCAAGCACGTAGTTTTCACATAATTCGATTAGGCACGAAAGCAATGCACAAAATTCCTGGAGTCACATAACCACGAAATTGCATTCCACATTTTATGCAAATTTATTGGCCTCTATCTGCCTACAAGGACCCGGGTGCTACACTAACTTTAAGACATGGGCTTGGCGAAGTGTTTAAAAGTCTTGAGGGTGAAAATGGAATTTAACCCTAAGTTGATTTTCGAGTTATACATTGGGAAGTAATTTCGAAAATTAAATACTAATATGGAAATAATGTATTTGGAATATTATTTATTTTAAGTTGGAAATTTCGAATTTAATGTAGCATTAAATTTTGAATTTTATACCATATCTAAAGATACTTAGTCTGACTTGGTATTTAAGTTAGTTGTCTAATTTGGTAAGTTTGGTTGTATGATTTTTGGATTCAAAGGGGAGAGATATAGATAGCCAAAATCTCTCAAAAACCTTTACGGTGAGTTTGGTATGCGGAATTCGATGCGGAAACGAAAAGAAACGTATTATGTACGACACGTGAGGCGAATGTATAACGATCCGATGCGTATCATTTCATTTTCCTTTTCTTTTCCGCATTGGATTCCGGATACCAAACGGACCCTTAGGAGTAAAATCGAAAACCTCAAACCTTTGAATGAGTGAAGATTTCGAGCCTAACCATTATAAATAGGGCAGCTCTATTTCACAATTTAAAGAATGATTTTTGAAATTACAAAGGGATAAAACGCACATCGAAGTACACACTTTTCCCCCACGCGACGGCTCGGTTCTCTCTAGCCATCCTTAGAGAACTGAGTCCGTAGTACACTGCGAGATCGGCGTGACGATCTAGTGCCATCCACCACCATCGACGTCGTCTTGAAGAAAAGAACGAGGAGCTGCCACTCGCGTCAATTGGTCAATCTCTACGGGTTTGACCCGCCCTATTACGTGTCAACGTGTTACTATTCTGATATGACAACGAGGCAATCGGGAAACCCGAAAAGTTTTGTTCCGCACCGTACCCGGGATGTAAGCGTCTTCAGGACACACTGGGTAGCCCATAAAACTAACTTACACTAACCTTATGACGTACCTATATTTCAGATTCAAGGGTTAGGAGACTTACTACGACAGCTAACTAGCTAAGGGTACCAGGTACCAGGTAAGTGGGAATTTTACCTACAACACATAAAGTTATTTATGTGTGTTTATCTTATGTGACTATTGCTTCGATGTCGACTCACAGTTGAGTCACTAACCTTATGTGTGTTTAGCTAAGGATACCAGCCTATATGGGCGTTTGATGTCGACTCACAGTTGAGTCATAGCTACCTCTACAAAGGCACCATGACGTGATGTAAGCCGTCGAATATATGAATATAAATGATTTATGTAGCGGGAAGAGGCTAACTGGATAAAACATCTGTGTGGATGGCGACCTAGGGGGAAACCTTAGGGTGGGCCTAGCCAGCGTGCCAGGGAAGGCAACGGCTAAATAGAGTGGCGACCTGGGAATGGCGATCTGGCGGAAACCCTAGTGCAATCTAGCCAGAGTAGGCCACTATTGTATTTTATCTGCATTGGCTTTGAGCTCTTGATGGTGTGTGTAGCAAGTTAGCTGAGGGCCCTTAGTGAAATAAGAACTATGTGAGATACGAGTATTAGTAAGCAATGGCGTGGATGCCTTTGCGAGTTTGGCACGTGCATGTCATGCATATTTCCACATACTGAGCTTTATAGCTCATCCCATGTTTTTTGTGTTGTAGATGCAATTGAACACAGTATGTGATCGTTTCATTGTTAGGTTGATCCATGTGAAACTTCCAGCGAATTTTGAGGGTGGTGTCTACATGGATGCGATCTGTGTGGTGGGTGTTATGTCTAATTATGCTGTGCTTTTGTAAAATAAATTTGTTATGTATTTAAGACTTATTAACTCTTGTATTATAAAATATAAGTGTGAGTTGTTTTATGTAAAAAGGAAAAAATTTTCATAAGCAATTTTGCATGTAATATATTTTATTTTCCTTTCTCATGTAACTAGCATAAAGATATAGTAGTAGTCTAGTAGATGGCGGGTCGCCACAAGTTATATATTTCTAGAAATGTAAATTCCAAAGAAATTTAACCATACTATCAAAAACACGAAAATCCAAATTGTCCAACAGATATATCATTACATGAATTAACTAATCTCGAGGCAATATATAAAACAACTGACTGATAACAAACGATGTAACTAACATAGTCGAAGAAGTTGAGTCAGCGAGAGAAGCAGTAGAACCTGAAAACCTTAGGAGATCTATGAGACAACAAGACCACCAGAAAGATTAAAAGACTCTGTAACAAATTAAGTCACTTACCCAATTCAAAATTATAGTAACTTATAATAATTTCACCTTCATATCAAGCTTTTTAAAAAGATTGTATAACTTTATAATAAAATTTCACCCTTGAATCAAGCACGACCAAATCACTGAACTCAATAACTTCCAAGAAGCAAATAAAAATACGAATTGCGTAGAACCGTGAAGGAAGAACGTGAAGCCTTGACGCGAACTTGGAGTATCAACACCACAACCAATAAATAAAAAAGATGTGCGTTGTAAGCCGGTGTATAAAATCAACACAACAGTGATGAAACAACTGGATGATTAAAGATGTCTGGTAGCAAGGGCTTTACATAAACTTATGGAATAGATTATAAATAAACACTTGCAACAATAAAAAAGTGAACACTTTTAGAATTCTTCAATCCATTGTTCTTAACTCCGGATGGAATCTTTCACAACTGTACTAAAATTGACTTTCTACAAGGGGATCTGGATGAGGAGATATACATGAGACTCCCACCATGTCATCAACTCGAAAACCATCACAAAGACTTTTTATGTAAACTTAAAAAAAATCTATATATGGTCTTAAACAATCTCCGAGTTCATGGCACGCCATACTAAGTCTGGCACTCCTAAAATATAATTTTTTGAAAAGTTCAGCTGATTCCTCCTTGTTCATCAAGACAACAACCACACCATTTTAGTTATACTCGTATACGTGGATGACATTATAATCAACGCGAAGAGTATCTAAGAAATCAACAAAATTAAAGGAATACCTTAAAAACATATTGGAGTTTACAAGATCTTGGTCCATTGAGATAGTTTTTCGGAATAGAAAGTGCTCATTCAGTGAAAGGGTTATTCTTATCTCAGAGGACATCTCTTCTATATCTTTTAAAGGAGATGGGAAAACAAGAGTTAACCGTCAAAATCTCCAATGGAAACTAACATGAAATTAAACTTAGAAGATGGAGAACCTTTAAAAGACATAAATCGATTCGAAAGACTAGTTGGGAATTAATATATTTGACTATTACACGTCCTGACATTTCATTTGCAGTTAGTTGTGTCCGTCAGTAGGCGCGGCGATATATGCTCATTTTGTCTTCTATTAGAATATTATTTTCTGTCAGTTTATTTTTTAATAATCACATCACATATTATAACTCAACAAAAACAATAAATTACAAAAGTTAATTTAGAAAACTAAAAATTTGCAGAAAGTAAATCAAAAGACAAAAATCAATGATAGACATTACCTAGGCCACAAACATCATTGTTGTGGCACTGTCCTGATTGCATGTTCCAGTTGATTTTTGTGATCGGGTCTGTTTTGTAGACTTTAACATATCTAGATTTCTATTCGGATCCGTAGATACCCGACAATTTTCAATGGTTTATACTGTTTTCAATGTTGTGCTCTAAACAATGGAAGGTATTCTATTTGTTACTCTATTGATTCAATCACGTCTATCACTTTGACTTTGTATACATTCGATTTTATGGGCTGATAACATGTTAAAAAGTGGTTCTCGCATTAGACACGACATCATATTCAATACCTACAAGTACAACAGTTTGATGTTTTTTTTTTTTGGAAAATGTTCACAAAAATAAAGAAAGAAACAGGAGTACATGAGTACAAGGGTAGCGTACATGAAGTAAATTTTGCACCACCGTTGGCACCACCTCTATCTGATCAGGGTTAGTCTCTAACAGCGTGGCCAAAGTATGTCTCCTCCTCGCCATGCCGAAGACCAGCCTTCAATTGCAAGGCCGACAATAACCTGTTTTTCTTCCCGCTTGACTTGCGCTCCTTGTAATTTCCTTGGACAAACGACGGACTAGCATCGTCACGAACAAAAAGTCTGTGAAGGTGAGGAATTACCGCAACCTTGGCACGCACTAAGAACTCTGTCCCGAGTATGACATCGAAATCATCGAGAGGGACGGCCATGAACCCGCATGGTCCACGCCAGGAGCCAACTGTTAACTCGACATTGGCCATGCCACAGGCGTTGCTTCAGAATTCACCGCCTTCACTTTGCTCGAGTGTTGGGCAAGTTCCAGTCCTAACTTTGCCACCTCTCACTCGGCAATGAATTGTGGGGTCGTGCCCGTGTCCACCATGGCCAGCGCTTCCCTTGCCATTTAACATGGCTTTAACATAAAGCAAACCTTTATATTGGGAGGGACTCTCTTGTATCGCGGACAAGAGTTGCATTGGATTGACACGTGAGGATACCGCCTCATCGTCACTTGATTGCTCAGCAACTAAGGCCGAGAGTTTCGTTCGCTTCGGGCAATCTCGCATACGGTGGTCGCCATTGCACAGAAAACAGCCCCTATTCGTCTTATCCACCACAAGTGGCTGCTTTTCCTTGACTTGGTGACCGTCACTTCCTTCGTATGCTGAACTTCTTTCCCTTCCGTCGATCGGCCATTTCTTTGTTCTTGCCGCGATCACGTCTAGCGCGATCTACATTAGGCCCCGTGACAGTTTTAAATTCCACCAAGCGATCAGTCGTGGCTGTCGCAGCATTCACATCCTGGACACCTTGCCGACGACGTCGGCCTGTGCCAATGGCTGTAAACCCGACATGAAGTTGAACAACATGTTCTCCTCGGCGTTTCACGTATTTCCAACATGAGCGAGTGAAACTCGGTCACGTATTCCCTTATGGTCCGTGTGTGCTTCAACTTATGCAGGGACTCCCTTGCAATCCACACCGTATTGCAAGGGAGGAATTGATCCCGTTCCTTCAGTAATGCATCCCACGTTTCGACCTCGTCTCGTTAGCCGCAGCATCGCCCGAGAGTTTTGCCCGCCACCAGAGTTTCGCATCTCCCTCAAGATATGAACTTGCAAACCGTCACTTTATCCGGCACACGGCCAGTCCGAAAGTAGGTCTCCATGTCCCATAGGAAGTTTTTCCAGCAACCTTGGCGTCTCTTGTGCCAAAGAAACACCTAGGCTCACGGGCCTTTGGTGTCTGGTTCCCTCCTGGAATGTTTGCAACCGCCCGCCTTAGAACCCGCAACTTCTCACGCATCCTTTCAACTTGGGTGCTTGAGGCTTGCGACCCTTCTTCCAAAGCAACATTCTGTGGAAGATGTCCTCAAACAGTTTCGCCAGGTGGTGGCGAAGTAAGATCGTACAACATGGTGAGTTTCCGTTCCAACTCGGAACCCGATTTCGCAGCGTAGTGTACTGGTTATCCGGCATCTCAAGGCTGAGATCAAAGCAAACCCTGTAATACCCGTAAATTTAATACAGGGTTACCAATATAATTTAGTAGCACGAAGAAGTTTCGTAGCAATGACATTATTAATATTTCCCTACCACTCATGGGCCATGGCTAAAAGATAAATGATAACGATTAATAAAATATTATAGATAGGAAAGGTTTTCGAGGGGTATATGATCTACACAGTTTTCGTGGACATACTAAGCTATACCCCAAAGTTTCTGATGTTACATATATCTATCTTATATATATACATATATTATATATTGGTATCACATAGCAGTACAAGTATATAATAAAGAGATAACTATGAATAAGAATAAGAGATACTAGAAGAGTATTAAGATATTGTTTGTGAGGGAGAGCTTTTCTTAATAGTCACTTCCCCACGAAAACCTAAGTTTGGATAAATGTGATATATATCACTTAGCTTAGTTAAAAACCCTCAAAACTACAAAGGACAGAGAGAACATCGAAAGGAGAAGTTGATCAAGATAGGAAATCTCGAACAATTGTCAAAGTGAGGTAAGGTGAAAATCTCACCTACAACACGTAAATAAAATTGTTAAGTTCCGGTGACGGTCACGGAAATAACTAGGACCTAGGATTGTCTTAAGTGCTTAACTAATTAACTAAATGAGGCTCAATTGTAAATAAAATAATAGATTGGATTTAATTATTTTATTACTTAAAATTGATGGACTAAATAAGAATTTAGGAACTTCGGGAGCCAAATTGGGATTACTTGAAATTATGCATGGTCTTGGACATGTGGAGATTCCATGGCTTGGCCACATAGCTTGAGGTGCAAGTGACTCACTTTGAAAGTGAATGACATGTGTCTTAAAAAAAATGATAAACTATCATAGTGGAATTTTACTACGATATCATGCTTAAATTAAGAACAATCCAACGTAGAAGTAGCTAAGTAATTGTACTTGGTACTTTGCCTTTCACTTGCCACATTACTCAACAAATAAAAGAGAGAATAGAACAAAGAACATACGTGAGCTGAAGTTAGAATTTCTTAAGCTACGTACGTCAAGCCTCGGGATCGTTTTGACGAGTCCTGACGCCCGAAGCGAGCTGCGTCTAGCCATCGAGAGCAGTCTCAGATGTTCGATCAAGGACACACCGCGTGACAATCTAGTCCGGAGGCCCCGGGAACCAGACGAGAACGCTGCGATGCTCATCTGAGGTGTAATCACATACGCCGAAAGGTATATTTCGAATCCTACTGATTTGATTTGAGGAAAAACACCAAATGACGTCGGAATGATTCGAAATACCCCTTTTGCAATCTTCAGGAAGTGTAGAATCATTTTGGAAAATTTGGTATCGATCGGAAATCGTTTCGGTCGCCAAATAGTCGAAATGCCGTCGGCTGCCGCTTTGTTCGAACTAGTTTGGAATGAAATTATTGATTAGAATAAATTTGTATCAAATTGGATTTGGGAAATTCGAATTAGGTATATGACTAGTTGGTGTATTTTTCTCTCTCTAGTTTCTCTCTACGAAATCTCTCTCACAAACCCTAAGCCACGTCTCTTCACCTTCTATCCATCTCTGATCACTTCACCTCTGCCACCGGCCTTTCCCACCACCATATTGCCACCTACCGAAAGCCACCACTCCACCCTCCATCGCCGGGATCAGACGGCGATGGGAGGATTTTAATCCTACATTGTTTTCTTGCATTTTCATCTCCCCAACCTTTCATCTTCTACCATGGACTCTTCACCTTCAAATCTGGATTCTCTTGAACCTGCACCAGATTATGGTGTTCTCAGAAGGAATATTGCTGACTTTGATGGTCGTTTCGACGTCGCAGTCTTCGAAGCCTTTTTGGGGCATATCAATGACGGGAAAACCACCCCGCAACCACCACTGGTGCAAGTCTTTGCTGCCCAGAATCGAGCCAAACCACCTAATGGGCTTGCACCGAATGGTTCCCGGCCTGCACCAAGGCGCAACCCTTCTCAGGGGCTATGGATTCCACATACGCGCAAACGACGTTTCACCTCCGCCATCCTCCCTGTCCGTGACCCATGCCATGATGCACGTCGTCCGATCCGTAAGGACTTGAAGAAGTTGAAGAACAATTTTCAATCAAATCTTCAAAATTCGCTAAAATTTGTGGTTCGATTGAACGAAAACAGCTCAGATCAATTAGAAATATATAATCGACCTCAATAACATCAAAACAAGTCGAATTAAGAAAAATCATACTGAAAATCAATGATGAACAGTGACTTTTACGCGATGAACAGTGACTTTTACGCGATGAACAGTAAATTTTCGCGATGAGCAGTAACGCGTGATGAACAGTAACTCGCGAAAAACAATTTCAGATTTCAAAATTCGATCCGAATTTCGATTCAAACCCTAACACGCTCTGCTCTGATACCAATTGTTAGGTCCTTTTCTATCCAACACAGATCGAATCTACGAAGAATGGATAGTAAATCTAAGAAATTCGGAATCTTACGCTCGATTTACCTACGTTGAAGCTTGGGAGAGAAGTAACGTGATTACACACAAGGGAGGTGAATTTTTCTCTCTCTAAAATTCCAATTCTTCTATTTCGATTTTTTCCCTTGCTACAACACACTCCTAATTTACTTAGGAGTTCACTTATATATACCACCTCGTGGTATATTTACAAAAGTAGTCCTACAAAATGACCAATTACAATTTAGCCCAAGAACTACTAATTTGCATAGCAAGACTAAGACAACTATATTAATTGAATACAATTAAATAGTTCCAACAATCTCCCCTTCGTATTCAATTTTCAATATAGCGCGGGTTGTCTTCGTCTTGCAAATGAAAGAGTCCTCGAGTCCTTGAAATCTCCTCTTTAGAATGTCTTCAAGCTCCCTCGGTCTTCTAGGCATCGGCTTTTTTTTCGAATCTTCTTTGAAGTTCTTCTCCCAGATGCCGTAAGATGAACGAAGTTCTTGCCGGATTTTGGAAAGTCAGCGTTCCATTTCTCCGTTGAAAGCACACGAAACACGAAACTCCCCTATTTGGGGTCAACCTTCTGTTGAGATCAGGGAGTCCGATGTGAGGTTTGGAGAGGTGGACACGGTTGGCAACTTCGATCATTGATGCAGTGGACAAGGTTCGCAACTTCGGTCCTTTGATGCAGTGGACACGGTTGGCAACTTCAGTCCTTGATGATGCTTGAGTCACGTGTCATTCGGATCCTCAGTCCTCGCTTCTTCTTCCGGAAGCAAGTGACTTGAGAGAGTCGAGGAGAGGGCTCGGGGTTTAGCCATCTTCTCCGTTTCGCCAGATTCGTCTTCTCTGAATGGAAGTTGTCTGGTTCGGCCTCGAGAAACGTCTCTAGTTCCAGAAGAAGGTAGGCCGTCTCTTTCTTGATGTTTTTTTCGAGTTGTATCGAGCTTCCTTGGAATGTGGCGCTGTGAGAGTCCGGTTCAGAGTGGTAAGCGCGCGGAATTGGTGGGCGGACCGACAGATTGTGTATTCAAACCCCTTCTCCCCTCATGGCGAATCGTGTTAACGATTTCAGCATGTTTAATTTGGAGGTGAAAATACATTCAAACAGGTCGGTGTGGGTAATAACCGGACGGAGCCACAAAGGCAATCCGTCAAAATGCATACCGGGGCCACATAGGCGTCTCGTTTGACATCAAATAGGAGCAAAGCTCGTAGAAGATGGCCGAAACCTTGTTGTTTTGATGTTGCAACGGTCGGACTTGCTTCCGATCCTAGAAGCATGCCTTTAAAAGAACATGTCTACGGAAGTTCTAACATAATCACAAAGATTAGATGTATTAAAAAATGTATGTGGTCCTAAAAATTTGAAAATTTTGGGGAGTGAGGACACACTAGACACGAGTGATTATAAAAGCGTGGTACGGGGCGGAATACCACTTAGTTCAATATCTCCAGTTTCCGAGTGAAACGGTGATCGTGGCTCCCCGTGATTTATGAAACACCTATCTTTTAAGAGATAGACGAGTGGGTAAACCTCGGTTGTGCATGCGCCGTTGGACCTAATGCGGACGACTTCTACCCGGGAGCTAATTAAAATTAGCACCTGTACCTATGTGGGTTGGTCCGAAAATTATGTGAGATAAGGGAATGATGTATCTTCAAAGATTCCTAGGCATCATCGAAATAATCTTGCTTGGTCTCAAATGCTCCAACGCGTTCCGGGGTTAGGATCAAGTCGGATTAGACTGAACCATAGGAACATGAAATCCGTGCTTCCGGGGTACGTACGAAGTGTTGCTCCAGCTGAAGTTAGCAAGCCGGAGCCGGTCGATGAAAATACGGAGCATTTGATCTTCACTTAGATCATCAGCATCGTCCTTGGAAAATTTTGTCCGTTTAAAGCTCTAGATTCTTCGTGGTACGTCCATCTTTGGATGTCGGAGAATAAAACCGGAAGCATATCAAAACAAATTGATTTTTTTTTTTTTTTGTTGTTTTTTTGTTTTTCTTTTTATCCATCACCAACAATTGAAAAGAAGAAAAAAAAATTAAAGATTGGCTCACAAACTGAACTCTGTAGCTACACAATCTCGGGAAAACAACAAGGTGAAAGCATAAAAATAATATGAGGCAATAATGTACTTTCCTCTCTTCCTTTTTCTTTTTGTCTTTTTTTCATATTTCCTTTTTTTCTTCTTTTTTTTACTTTTTTTTATATCTCACTGTTTTACATATTTCTTTTTTTTTTTCTTTTTTTATGTCTCACTTTTTTTTTCATATTTCCTTTTTTTATATATATGTATATGTATATATATTAGTACATTATTAATATAGTAGTATTATATTATATCTCCCCAAAAACAATGCTTCGAAAACAAATTTTCTCCCCTAGAAATTTGCGTAGTTAGCTCGATGAATAATATGAATCTCGTTCCCATAAAACGCTTATTGTAAGTTTTCTCCCCCTCAAGATTAAAATTGTGCTTCCTTAAAATATAAAGGTTGCTCCTCATTAAAACAACGAGTAGCTCCCCTCAATTAAAGCTCTTTTTAAAAATATTAATCGAAAAATGATTATTATCGTTTCCGTTCGTAATATGCATTTGAAAAATTTTAAAACCAGTTAAAGCGATGAAATGCATATCGAAATGTATCATTTGAAAAGTTTTGAAAGAAAATAGGTACAATTTTTTTTTTTCGACGAAACTCATATGCATATGTAAGTTTGAAATATACCTTGTTGAAACTTAGTTGTAGTAGCTCACGCCTCATCCCTTGTCATGTACGTGGAGCCACAACGTGGAATTCCATACACGAGGGAAATCTGCAAACTATCGGGACATTGGTACCCATTGTCGTATGGGTCCTCCCTTATTAGCAGAAAACGTGTTAGTCATAAATCGTGTAAAATTAGATTGTGACCCTAAGTTGGTCGAAGATGTAGTCTTAGGAGTCCATATTTGACTAGGATTTTTTGACTTGATATCCGATTTAGGAATCCATTTTTGCTTGATTTTACAAGGATAAGTAATTCTAGTATGTGAATATGTTCTCCTAGAATGTGTACTTGTAAATGTTTCTCTCAGTACCTAGTCGTATTAAATGCTTTTCGGAACGAATATTGACTGGGTACTTCATGTAAGAATACGAGCAAATAGAGTGATAAGCATGTAAAGTAGAAATGTCGTAATTCCTACGTGGAGAATGCACATTTTTCACATGATAATAAGCATTTCGAAAATTATTCAAGTCTAGGCTTTTTAAGTGAAGATTTAGTAGAATCATTTGAAACACATGATAAAGTTTGTGCGCTAGAACTTGAATTATTTTCGTGAAAAATTTTCTGGTGGAGGAAGAGCCACTTTCAAAGTTTGTACTACTAAAATGGATAGGCTTTAACGAACATGTAGAAGTAACGGCTTTAGAAATTGGAGTATTTGATCTATTGGCGCTCAAAGGCTCTTTCTCTTTCTTAACTTGCTTAAAGATTAACTTTTCTTGTGAGGAAGCTTTGAGATCGGATATTTCCAATAAAAGCGCATTCTTTCCGCTTCAAAATTCTTTCTTTCCGTTTCTAATATAGCATTTAAATCCTCTAATTTCTTAAGAGTATGAGATATATCGACGGAAGAAGAATTTTCATAATGATGAGATTGTGCTTCCTTGGTCTTAGAAGTCGCAAGAAGATTTTCTTAAATTTCTAATCTTAGAATTTAGCTTTGTACGTTCGGTGTCTAGAGTAGCATAGTAACAAAGGCGGTGCTTTTCTCGGCTTGACAGGTTTCTAGACTCTTACTTAATTCACTAATCCTAGAATTAGATTTTTCTAGTGGAGCTCAAGACTAGTGACCTTTTCGTTCACAACTCCAGTCTACATTTAAGATGACTTTTCTCGTTTCGATTCCTAAGTAGACATTTATGGTTGTTGTATAGCCTGTCTTCTAGTTCTTTAACTACTCAACTATGCTTCTCTAACAAAATATACTTAGTCTCACTAGAATTCAAGCTCGTAGTTAATTCATCTATTTTCGCTTTAGAGCTTCTATGTTCTAATTCGAGACTAGCTATTTTCTCATCAGACTTAGATTTTTTCTTCTAACTCTATTGTACTTGTCCGCTCATTTTTCATGTTAGCGTACCCCGTTAGTAAGGATTCTAACAACTTAAACAATTTAGAGTTAGGAATCACTGCCCCTAGAGAGGATGTGTTAGTTTCAACTAGCTTTGCAATAATCTTCTCTAAAAGAGATAACCCTAGTGTACCATATATTGCGATAATTAGGATAATCTCATATTGTTCGGTGACTTCATTCCACTGAGTTGATTTGAGTTCGAGACGATTTAGCTCAGTTACTTTGTCTTGTAATGTTTTTACTTCGTCTTGTAATTTCTTTATAGTTGGATTCATATTGTTTTATTGTATTAATTTGGGTTGGATATTTTGATCGTTGACGTGTTTATGGATTTGAATTTTTTATAGTGATTAAAATATTTGGCTTTTTAAATTTCAGTTTCGAAAAGTTTTTCGTTTAATAAGATTTGATTAAAAATTCTTAGAGTAATACCAAAAGCTTTTTCTATAATGTGCCAATTAGAATGTTACTGTTTTCGATCGAAAAAATTTTAATAAGTTTTTCTTATTGTCAATATAAGGCACTACTTCAATCGAAAATAATTCTCGATTAGAAGTTTTTCGACTGAATATGTAGAGCACTGTTTCGATTGTTAAATTTTTCGACAAGGTACTGCCGTTTCTAGAAAATAGTTTTGAATTTCAAAACAGTTTATGTATAGATTACGATCGTAAAAGTTTTGCGATTTGATAAAACGTCGTCGTTTTGAGATTTTAATATTTTGAACCTTTAAAAACAAATTTTACGATCGCAAAATGTTTTGCGAGCGAGAAACAAGTTTTGCGACGACAAACTTCGAAAAAGCAATTAAACAAAATTTGCGATCGTAAAATCACATAAATGATTGTGAATTGAATAAAAATGGAAAGTTCTGGGGTTATATTGAAAATTGAGGACTAGATCAGAACTTTCAGGACTAAATCGAAAACTATTTGGGATCAAACCGTAACTGCATGGACTAAAATAAAACTGTTGGGACTTGAACTGCAATTTGGCATTAATATTTTCGATTGCTTTAGAAATTCAGTTTTCAAATAATAATGAGTTTCTCGATTGCTGAAAATTTTTATTGTAGCAATGATGTGATAAGGATGAATATGTGATGTGCAATGATTAGCAAATGATGACTAAATGATACAATGCTTATGTCATTTTGCATAAGAATTCACGATCAGACTTTCTCGATCACAACTCATGTAAATAGTGTTTTCTCGATGGCTAATAAGCTAATTTGTTCGATGATGAGCTGTCCTTTTTTCGATCAGAAGTCATGCACTGTTTCGATCACTATTCTCTATTATTGATAGCGCAAAATTTTTCGTTCAAAAATAGAATTTAGGTCAATTTCAAGATGGCTAATTATTTTCGATCGTAAACTTTTTTGCGATCACTCATAGTCATGCCAGCGAATGACTTCAATAGAGACATACGAACACTCGCAAAAAATATTGAATTCAACTCAAAACAATTAATAAAGCAGATTAAGCATGGTTCGATCGAACGAAAAATCAGATTAAGAACTTTGAAGAACAGTTTTCAATCAAATCTTCAAAATTCGCTAAAATTTCTGGTTCGCTCGAACGAAAACAAGCTCAGATCAGTTAGAAAACATATAATCGAACCTCAATAACATCAAAACAAGTCGAATTAAGAAAAATCATATTGAAATCAACGATGACAGTGACTTTTACGCGATGAACAGTAAATTTTCGCGATGAACAGTAACGCGTGATGAACAGTAACTCGCGAAAAAAATTTCAGATTTCAAAATTCGATTCCGAATTTCGATTCAAATCCTAACACGCTTGCTCTGATACCAATTGTTAGGTCCTTTTTTATCAACACAGATCGAATCTACCAAGAATGGATAGTAAATCTAAGAAATTCGAAATCTTACGCTCGATTTACCTACGTTGAAGCTTGGAGAGAAGTAACGTTGATTACACACAAGGGAGGTGAAATTTTCTCTCTCTAAAATTCCAATTCTCTATTTCGATTTTTTCCCTTGCTACAACACACTCCTAGTTTTCTTAGGAGTTCACTTATATATACCACCTCGTGGTATATTTACACAAGTAGTCCTTCAAAATGACTAATTACAATTTAGCCCAAGACTACTAACTTGCATAGCAAGACTAAGACAACTATATTAATTGAATACAATTAAATAGTTCCAACACTCTCATTGATGAACAGCCGCTTACGGCGGGAGTACTAACACCTAGCATGGTACACCAACCTAGGGTTTCTACGACAAATATTTGCCTAGCAGGCCTAGGGTGCCGACCAATGGGCCCCGTCTCATATCTGAGATGGCGGCGAAGATCACCTCCGGCACCACCCCATCGGGACCTACATCTCAGAGACCGATTCTAGAGGCTGCTAACCTCTCCTTTGTGCCCGTCGTTCAAGGCGTCAACATCGACCGCGACCAGCCGCGCCGCACTAGCCCGACGCGCCTTATCTTATCTTGTACGGACACCTACAATGATAGATGGTGTGGCGGAGGCCTGTCCTCCTTGGGAAGTTATTAAAAAAGGGACGGCGAGATGGGACCATACCCTTGTCGGGTATTTTTTGGGGGAAAAAGACCGTACTGCCCTCACGTTGAGTGGTTTACTCGGTCTATTTGGAGAGGTCTTGTTGAAGTCCGAACGATTATAAATGGCTTCTTCAAAATTCGATTTGATACGGCTGAGGCAGCTGTGGCGGTCTTGGAAGGCGGTGGTTGGCTCATGCAAGGGCAACCTCTCTTTCTCGAAGCTTGAGGATCGGTATGTCATTCGAGAAAAAAACAGCACGTGGCTGTCCCACTGTGGGTCAAATTACGTAATGTTCCTTCGGGAATTATGGACCCACGAGGGGCTGGGAATTGTTTGTCAGCGTACTAGGCAAGCCACTATTGCTGACGACAGGACAGCGAAGGCCGAGCGGACTTGAGTAGGCTAGGGTTTGCATTGAGAAATCACTAGAGGAACCCTTCACCGAACAATTCAATGTTAGAATCCAACAAGGACGGTGGACCTCCGAGCGTCGTGCCCATTAGAGTTGACTACGAGTGGAGACACAAGAGATGTGAGGCATGCAACTCTTGGACACATGGAGCCGGGAACTGTCCTAAGAACCAATCCAAACCAGCCCGACCAGCCCAGCAAATCTACACTCGGCCTAATGACCAAAACAAGGCCTCAAGATGCAGTCGCAGCTACATACACACGGCCAAAGACTTAATCTGCTACTGGCTCGCAAGCACGACGGCTGGCATCGAGTGGATAAACAAAGACAAAGGCAAAGATGTGCCTAAGAAGGCTACCACGGCTACCAAGGACATGGAGGACCGGACTCGTGGCAGCCACACATCGGGAGATCACACATTGAGGATACAACAGCCAAATGATGGATGCTCAACAAGCATGGCCCCCGCTAATTTGCATACACACGAGTACCACAACCCATTTGCGGCCCTTGCTGAGTTGGAATGGGAGAACACCGAAACTAAGGTCCTATAGCAGCCCTTATAATGGTGCTCCATGATACCAGTCGCCGTTTGGAATGCACGTGGTCTAAATAGGTTAGACCACAGATGGGCGATGGGGGAACTTATTACGAAATATGTCTTAAGATGATTGGGCTGGTTGAGACAAGGGTATCAGAACAAAATGCCTCTACGCTCGCTAACTCGATTAGATCTTGGGATTGGTTTTATGACTACGACAATGGAGCGCTTCCGTATTTGGGTGGGATGGGATGCTCGCTTTGCGACTGTAACGTTTGAGACCACCACGTCACAGGCTGTCCACTGTAAGGTTTATATTATGGCGGAACAATGGACGTCTACATCATCTTCGTGTGTGGCCACAACCTTCGTACAGAAAGACGGGCTCTATGGACTAACATTACGATAACTTCATGCGTGCGGAAGAACGTCCGTGGGTGGTGATGGGGATTTTAACGCGATCCTTGGACAATTCGGAAGCTAGAGGTGGGTCACCAAGTGGCGGCTGTAAGGAATGGCTGAGTGCCTCACTGCCTCTAATCTGAGTGCCTTACCTAGACTCGGCCCATTGTTCACTTGGTATAACCAACAAAGTGGGCACGACGGGCGTTTTGGCGATGTCTTGATAAAATGATTGGTAATCTTTCGTGGTTTGCCCGTTTCGGGGATTTAGCCTATCGATGTGGACTACCCTATACTTCAGAGCACTCCCCCTAATCTTGGAGGGTAATTCTCGGCCACGGATAAAAACAAGGCCTTCGGTTCGACAACTTCTTGGTCAAGGACCCTCGTTTTCTCCCACTTGCGAAAGATGCATGGAATCACGATATTAGTGGCTATCCCATGTTCACTGTCGTGAAACTGCTGAAAGACATTAAAAAGCAGTTGAGATATCTTCGCCGCGAGAAGGGCGATCTAACTGTAACGTCATCGAAGCACGAGGGTTTCTAGAGACCGTCCAAGAGCTGGCGATTCTGTACCTTATGGAGCAGCACCTATTGGCACTTGGAAAGCAATGTCGTTTTGCGTATGCTAAAGCGGTGAAATGGAACACTCGGCGTTAGGTCAACGGGCTAAAGTTGGCTTGGTTGAAAGGCGGCGACCAATGCACGTCTTTCTTCTTCAAAAAGGTGGCCCTTACGACGGACGGGCAATCAGATTCACACTTGAAAACGAAGTTGGTGAAACTTTCGAGGGTGACGACCAAGTACGAGCTGAACTCATTCGATTTTACACAACACTCCTTGGTCAGTCTACTCGAACGGTGGCCTTGGCTGCTGATACGATCTCACCGTATATGGCACGGAAGCTGGAACCGACTGAGGCTGTGGCGATGACACAACCGGTCACGGATGAGGAGATTAAGAATGCGCTTTTCTCAATTGGGGACAACATATCACCCGGACCTGATGGCTTCTCTGCGGCATTCATCAAGCACACGTGGGATACCATCGGGCCTGATATCACGAGCGCGATCAAGGAATTCTTCAGAACGGGCCTCTTCTTGGGGAGCTGAATTCTACACTTATCACCCTTGTGCCTAAGAATGCTAATCCGCTGATAGCTAGGACTTTAGGCCGATTTCGTGCTGTAATGTCCTTTACAAGATCATCTCGAAGATCCTCGCTAACCGTATATGGGGCAGCCTTGGAAGCTTGTTCACAGTACCCCGGCATTCATCCCGGGCCGCCGAATCTCAGATAACATACTAGCGTAGGAAGTCTTTCACGGGTACAACAGCATGGGGCTGCCCGAACAGGTAGCGTTTAAGGTCGATCTCGCGAAAGCTTACGACATGGTAGAACGGGACTTCATTATAGCCACCCTTGATGCGCTTAACTTCCACCATGTTTTTTCCGGATGGATACATGCTTACTTAACTACACCATTCTTCTCGATCAATATCAATGGCACACCGACAGGTTACTTCAAAGGGCGACGGGGTCTTCGGCAGGTGATCTCGTCTCACTTATCTATTTACGTTGGTCATGTAGGTCTTACACGGCATTATTGAGGATGGATCAGACATAATACGAACTTTTCGGTACCATTGGAACTGTGAGGCGACTTTGCTCTTCATGCTCACGTTCGCGGACGATCTTCTCTTATTTTCACATGCAGATGCTGAGTCTGTTGGGGACTTTAAGACCAGCCTCGATCTCTTTGCCACCTTATCGGGCATGCGGGCGAACATCAACAAAAGTGAGATGTTCGTTTCCAAAAGAGCTGACCGAGTGAAAGGTGTGATCAAGACATCATGGGATTCCCGCATGGGTCCCTTCCCGTGCGCTACCTAGGCGTGCCACTCATTACATCGAGACTAACGATCGCTGATTGAACCCCTCTACTCAATAGTGTGGACAGACGGCTGGGCTCATGGGACTAACCTTTCACTGTCTTATGCAGGCCAGGTCCAATTGATCAGTCTGTTCTCCTAGGACTTCATACGTACTGGGCCGGCGTGTTCCTCCTCCCCAAGGGCATTATCCGCAACGTTGACACGCGGCTAAGATCATTTTTATGGAGGGATCAAGGGCTAAGGTGCCTTGTGGGCGAATATCTGCTTGCCTAAAGAAGAAGGTGGCCTAGGGTTACGCTCTATTGAGATGGACAACAAGGCGCTTCTCATGCGCTTACTATGGAGTATTCTGACTGACGATGCGACCTCGATTTGGGCCACTGGATTCGGCATACGAGGCTGCACAACAAGTCCATGTGTCGATCCAGCCAACCACACATTGTTCCTGGAGCTGGAAGAAGATCTTGAAGCTTCGCGCCGATTTCGTCCACTTGTTCAGTTCAGCATCGGCAATGGGGCCAACATTTCATCTGGACTGATCGTGGTTGCTTGAGGGGCCCCTCGTGGAACGCTATCCTCGGGCCCTATGATCATGGGTCTACCACTGGACTCGAAGCTCAGCGAGGTGATCAATGAGAGGGATGGTGCTGGCCGACTCAAACTTCAGTGGAGTACCTTGAGATTGCTCCTCTTCTTCCCCACATCTACCTGGAGAACCAGACACCTTTTGTTGGGTCGCTTGCTGCGAATGGACGACTCTCTACCTTCTTCGCTAGGGAGAGGATGCGCCATAGGCAGTCCAAAGTTCCTTGGTATACCCTGTTTGGTGGCCCGCCTGCCATTCCTAGG
>JAPQWV010004986.1:0-24000 GCA_027422505.1 Craterostigma plantagineum
ATATATCGACATATTATCTGTGTACATTTTTTAAAAAGTTAGTAGACACTTAAACGTATATATCATAATAATATTATATACGTATTACCTTTAAAGTGTATATTGATGTAAGATATTTATTTCGGTCTTGCAGTCATGTAGTCTTATGAGATGTTCTTCCAACCGTTCAATTCTACATTATGACAATAATGAAACTGCTCAACCTACATTCATGCGTCCTTAAGCCAAACTGTCTCACGCAGTAGTCATATAATTAAAAAAAAAGTTCCAGTTGCACATTTAGAAATAGTATTACAAATTAGCAGTAATGCAAGTTTTCAGTCCTGCACTCAGTGCATCCACTTCACACCTAGGTGGGCTTCCACTTACCCTAAAAAAGATCGTATATATAATATATAAATACATATATTAGTGTGTCACTCACACAAATAATGTGTATATGTAATTATATATTTGCCTATCATTCAACAAATAATGTATAAATATATATGTATATATAAATTTTTTAATATATATATATATATATATATATATATATCTATGTATTATCTGTGTCCATTTTTGAAAAAGTTATATTGACACTTAACGTATATATCATCATAATATTATATACTCATTACCATTAAAGTGTATCTTGATGTAAGATTTATTTTCTTTTAATTGTCTAACACGTAATTAAGATATTTATCAAGTCAATTATAGGATTATTAATGATAATTAAGGGATGCGGTATGGTATTTTCTTATATATTTTATGTATTAATGTCTCTTGAAAGGGATTGGTTGGCATTCGATATTGCTGGAATTCAAAGCATGATTAGTTGACTTATAATTACGCATCTATATATCGTGATCATTCCACACTAAGAAAAGTAGTAGTAAATCAGTCGAAAAAATTATAGTGCCATATGATTTATCATGTCCAATCTTCAACATTCTTTCTGTGGTTCATTTCGAATAATTGAACATAGTGATGTCACAGCTTTTTTTTTATTTATGTTTTTCATTCAAATGATGATTATCTTAGTACAATGTTTGAGGAACAAGTGTGGGTGATGCCAACTTTGGAAATTCAATGTGTTCGATCATCTTAGTGTACAGTCTCAAGGTCATGCAGTTTGAAAGCCGTGAATGCAGTCTTATATTCTCGCAGGCTTACGTTTCTAGAATAATCTTATATTGCTGTAATAAGTCTTGAGAGATCTTATAGTCTGATACTGTTGTAATCACCCTTGCAAGTTTGCAGTCTTACAAAGCTGTAATCACACACTTGGCAAGCAGTCTTGCAACTTTGTAATCGTGCAAATTCTCAGTTTTACACTGGTGCCGCGACAGTGACACATGTTGTAATCACTCTTTCGAGACCTTACAGCCTTACACTGCTGTGATAATCACTCTTGCAAGCTTGCAGTCTTCAAAAGCTACATTCACACCTTTGGCGAGCATCATGTAAATTCACAGTCTTACACCAGTGCAGTCTTACTCAGACAAAACTTATCCGTTCAAACTTCCCCGACTACAATTTTCACGCTACGCAATGAAAATAAACAAGAGTCAAGGACAGAGTCTAAGATGGGTAGGTGTATATCTTACACAATCAATTTTCACACATGGACGATTATACGTTGCGGTTTCTCGAGTTACATCACCATTGGGCATAAAGTTATTGAGCATTAAGGAAGACAACATGGAAGACAATGACATCTCAACATAGTTTACCATGAATTGTTCAACAATATTTAGTTTCTTCTAACACTCAATCAGAACGCATAACAAGAATACAATCAAGTATGATTTTGTTTGTTTATTTGTTTATATTTTCCGTGTGATGAGTATACATCTTGCTCATGTGTGGGAATGATTGCTTATTACAAGTCAGTCTTACAAGTTCGCTTTACTTATCAACCTATATAATATATATTGGTAAGGCTAATATTGTAAGGTTATTGTTGCTCCTGTTAACATCAATTTTGTATGGCTGCTCCTAAAAATTGTATTATACAATAGACGAGGGATGCATTATATTATATTATATTATATTATATTATATTATATTATATTATATTATATTATATTATGTTACATTATGTTATGTTATATTATATTATATTATATCATATCATATCATATTATATTATATTATATTATATTATATTATATTATATTATATTATATTATATTATATTATATTATATTATATTATATTATTTTATTTTATATTATAGTATATTATAAAAATCTAATAATACAACTGAGTCGTACAATTTTTTGGAGTCACCTTTGTACGGCGGATATTTGGAGTTATCAATAATTTAATTTTTTGATCCTACAGACATGGAATATAAAGTATTTTGTCATGATACAGATAAATAATTCATGTGTGAGGTTGCCGATTGGTCAACTATGTTGGTCTAAAGCCTGAGAATCCGAGCCTGTTAAGTGAATTTTTGGAGCTGACGCACACTCAGATTTGGGCTTTTACCTTGCTCAACTGTGTAGGCAATCAAAACACTTCTACAAGAGTACGAAGCTACCATTCAAAAATATTGACTATTGTTTTATATTAAAAAATATCGACTACTGTTTTATATCAGATGTATTTGGTAGATGATGACGGAAAAAGCTATGTAGGGCACTGAGGAGTCTTGCACGCACAAAAATTAGTGAACAATATTTATGTAAGACCGCATGAAAGGTTTATGTATTTAATGAAATTTATGATGGTACCGAATGATTGTACTTGATAATTGGTTATGTACATTAGTTGACATAAAAATATGTTATGGTAATGCGAACAAACTATTCATTGGACCTCTACTTAGCTGACATGCCGGTCACAATCAAATATGTTTAAGTGTGAACAAAAAACAGTGTTGTAGACAATTTAGTATTGTGCAGAGACTAAGAAAAAAAATCACATGATAACTGACAAGTGCTTGCAATGGAAAAGTTTCTGCAACAGTCTTGCAAGAGCACTTAGACAGCCTAAGTATTACGATGAATCACATGATGGACAGAATGGGCGATAAGATTAAAACATTGTTGCATTCCTATGCAGTCTTATAGTTCTAAAGACATACTAGCAGTCTTACGGAGTCTTCACATACATATATTCTTTAAGTCCAATACTCTCAGTAAGTGTTTGACAGTATTACAAGTCAGTCTTAGAAGATTGCTTTACTTATGAACTTATATAATATATATTGTTAAGGCTGATATTGAAAGGTCATTGTTGCTGCTATTAACATCAACTTTGTAAGACTGGTCCTAAAAACTCGGGGTGTCCAAAAATATCCGGAAACCGGATTCCGATCCGGTATCCGGTTTTCAAAACCCGAAAAACGGATATCCGATATTAAAAATATCCGATCCGATTTTTAACTAAACCGGATCGGATACGGATAGTAGTTTGTCTAAAATCCGGATACCCGGTATCCGTTTTTATATTTAAAAAATAAAAACAATAAAAAAAATAGTTTCAAAAATAAAATGAAGGTCCAAAAAGTAAAAACAATCATCAAGTAAAATATTTAAATTTATATTGTTTTATTATGCAAAAAATCTTTGTTATAGAATTGAGATAAAAAAAACATAAAAACATCGAGATGCAAGTTAAAAAAATTTAATGTGAATTTGTGTTGTTGTGTTTATTATTTATTATGTAATTTTGAATTATAAATTCACATATTGAGTGAATTACTATGTGTAGATATTCTTATATTAAAAAATATATTTTTTATTTTGATAAGAAATAAGAAATATGATTTTGAAAGAAAATAATAAAAAATATAAGAATTTAAAAACCGGATGCGGATATCCGGTGTAAATATCCGAATAAATCTGATATCCGATTTTCGGATATCCGATTAAAAGCGGAGCAGATACGGATACCATTTTTCGATATCCGATTAAAACCGGAGCAGATACGGATACCATTTTCGATATCCGAAAATCCGGATATTCGAACTTCGGATATCCGAAAAACCGGATATCCGGTTTTGCTCACCCCTACTAAAAACTGTATTATACGATAGACGAGGCATGCATTATATTATATTATATTATATAAATCTAATTATGCAACCGAGACATACAATACTTTTGGAGTCACCATTGTACGGCAGATATTTGGATATTAGTTATCAATAATTCAGTTTTGGATCCTACAGACGTGGAATATAAAGTTTTTTGTGATGATGCAGATAAATAATTCATGTGTGAGGTTGTCGATTGCTCAACTATGTTGATCTAAAGTCCGAGAATCCAAGCCTGTTAAGCGAATTTAGCTGGCGCACACTCAGAGCGACCTACGACAACTATGGCCTTCATATATGTAAAGACAAGATGCTACGCCTCATAGTTAGGAATACGCACATCCTTGAAATATTAGATGATATATGTCCTCTCTGTTTTAAAATTTGCTATATATGCGATGAGATGGTCATCGAGGATGATCAGCTTAGGCCCTTTACCTCGATTATATCAAAAGTTGTATTTTGTTTAATTTGGTCAACACCCTAAATCCTTTTGTGCTTCTTCAGTCTTCCAATCTTACGTTTCTAGGGTTTTACCTCCTTACAGTTGTTACTAAGACATAACACTTCAGAAAAATGTCAAATTCGTGGTTTAGCTTTGAATTAAGTAGAAAACAGATCAACTCACTGTATGTCAGCTAGCTTCTAACTACCCACGTAGACGACCTTGCTCAAAAACATCGAAGCATGTCCTAGTAACATCTTCGAAAAACCTCACTAACTAATTGTTGGGAAACGGAAAATTTAAAGTCATGGCAGAAAGTGAAGAAAGTACGGAGATAAATCCTTCCAAATGACACGAATGGGAGATACTCACTGAATTGGCATACGCTGCTTCACCAGTTCTCTTACTATGATCAGGTTGTTGACACAACTGCGATGCTTGGTGCAGTTCCTCCAAGATATAATTGGATGGGTGGAGATATTGGTTTCTCCACGTACTTCTCCATGGCTAGAGGAAATGTTGTTGTTCCAGCTATGGAGATGACCAATGGTTTCATACCAATTAGTAAGTGAGGGGTCAGATTTTGTTCATATAAGTCTCTTCTCTTTGATTTGTCTAGGCTTCTTATAATTGTAATCATGTTTCTTTTTTCTTAATGCAGCCACTACATTGTGCCAGAATTGGGTCCTCTGTTTTTTCATAAAGCGGTATTGGCTCTGAGATTTTTTGGGTGTTACATGCGTTTTTGTGTTATGTTGTAGATTATGTGATGATGCATTGATGATTTTGGTGTTTCTTGGCACAACTTGGGGTAGATACTGTTCCTGTAGTTATTGGCCCTGTGACGTACTAAGTATTATCGAAACCTGCAAAAGGCGTCGAAAAAAACCGAGAAAAATCTTAGACGGGTTCGTCTTAAGTTACAGTATTTATTCATTCGCTGTGTCCATAAATGTCGAGGAACCATCTTGAAGAGGAATGGAATCTGTTCTCAAGGTCATTTCATATTCGGTAGCATTTTCTGCTCTCTTCTTTTGTTGATTAGTTTTATTTTTTGCTTCAACTCATTGTCCTTTCACTGCCTTTTTCGTGTAGGAGTACTTAGGATTTTCTAAGTTCGGATCGTAGCAGAAAGAAATAATAGAGGACATATTGCGTGGAAATGATTGCTTGGTAGTCATGGGGACTGGAAGTGGACAATAGTTGTTGTAATTTCTGATTATCTGAAAAAGTTTTTAATGTTTAGTAATTCCAAAAGAAAATGAACAGAGGGAACTAAAATAATTTTCTGCTGAAATGTTGTTTGAATAAAGCTACCAGGTGCCACATTGGTCTCGAGAAAGACGGCAATTGTTACAAGTCCTCTTACATCATTAATGCAGGATCAGGTTTGCCTTTGAGATTATCCTATTTTCTTCCTTTCAAGTAGTTAGCTGCTTGATGATGATTGTGTTAATGTGATTAAACAATGTTCGTTATTTCCTCTTCTTTTATTCATGGGCATTATGATGTGTATTCGGAATAAGTTTTCTTCCATCTGTTAGATAATGCCATGAAAGAGGGGCGTGAGAGCCGAGTAAACAATGCTGAAATAATGTTACTAAAGGAGGAATCTTGCGACGATTTGAGATTGCATCAGAAAAAGTGGAGGATCGTGGGGGAAAGAGAAGCAGTTATTCGATGTATGGAGTTATGGTGCCTCTTCTTATGTTACAGTATTTATTCATTCGTCGTCTCCATAAACGACGAGGAACCGTCTTGAAGAAGAATGGAATCTGTTCTCAAGGTCGTTGCATATTTTCCCCAACCTTTTCCGCTCTTTTTTTATTGATTCCTTTTGTTTTTGGCTACAAATCATTGTCCTTTCACTGCCTTTTTCGTGTGGAGTACTTTGGATTTCTAAGTTCAAACCGTACCAGAAATAGATAATCGAGGACATATTGCGAGGAAACGATTGCTTGGTGGTCATGGCGACTGGAAGTGGACAATAGTTGTGGTAATCTTCTGATTATATGAGAAGTTTTTTATGTTTAGTAATCCGCCAAAATTATTTTCTGCTGAAACGTTGAATGAATAAAGCTTCCAGGTGCCACATTGGCCTCGAGAAAGACGACAATTGTTACAAGCCCGCTTACATCATTAATGCAAGATCAGGTTTGCCTTTGACACTATCCTATTTTCTTTCGTTCAATTAGTAAGCTGCTTGATGATGAGTGTCTTAATGTGATTAAACAATGTTTGTTATTTCCTCTCTTTCTTCTATTCATGGGCATTTTGATGTGTATTCGGAATCTTCATGGTGATGTTTTCTTCAATCTGTTTAGGTAATGGCATTGAAAGAGAGGGGCGTGAGAGCCGAGCAAACAAGGCTGAAATAACGTTACTAAAGGAGGAATCTTGCAACGATTTCAAAGTTGCATCAGAAGAAGTGGAGGATCGTGGGGGGAAGCAAAGTACTTTGGATTTTCTAAGTTAGGACCGTACCAGAAAGAAATAATTGAGGACATATTGCGTGGAAATGATTGCTTCGTGGTCATGGCGATTGGAAGTGGACAATAGTTGTAATTTTCTGACTATCGAAAAAGTTTTTTTGTTTAGTAAATCTGAAAAGAAAATGAACAGAGGGACCGAAAATACATTTCTGCTGAAACGTTGAATGAATAATGCAAAGTAGTTCTTTGATGTTATCAGATGGATTTATGGTGCCAGAATTTGATGGGGTTATTGATTATAAGTTGGGCACCTCGGACGACCCGAATATGATATGGGATTTGTTGTTAGTCTCCGATTAATTAATGTTTGGGCTTTACTTATAAAAGTTGGATATTGCTGGAGATGACGGTGTGTGTTTTTGGGGAATGTATTATATACTAATTTATGTCTATAATAAATGTTAATTTGGTGGAAGAAATGCGCAATAATAATATCTCAGTCGTGTATTGTGAAGAATGCCAACATTCAGATGTTCGTATTCAGTAGTGCAAATTAAATAAAGTCTTCCATAATAGTTGTCAGTAGTGCAAATAAAATGTATGATGAGAAATCGCATGACTATGAGCCTTACAAGATGTCTGGACCTAAAGCTCTACGTCAAACCCTTTAATTACATTTCAGTAACAGTCGTGCAAAAATATGACTCACAAAGATCATGATTAAATGATGCCGTTCACAAGTTGACATAATGTAATATTATTTTATATTGTTACACGTATAAAAAATATATTTGACATTCTTTACAATGCATGACTGAAATATTATTATGGCGCAGATCAAGTAAAAAATAATTTGTAATATATGTTGGCATTCTTCACATAGCATGACTGAAATATTATTATGGCACACGCCAAATAAAAATGATTTGTAATGTGTAATGCAATATTTTTTATATTGTTACATGTAGAAAAAATATATATTTTTTACAATACATGACTGAAATATTATTATGACGCACGTCAAGTAAAAATAATTTGTATGTATAATGCAATTTGTTACACGTATAAAAAATACATTAGACATTCTATACAATACACGAACGAAATATTATTATGACCCATATCAAGTAAAAATAATTTCTAACGTATGTTGCCATTTTCCCATACACGACTGAAATATTATTATGACGCACGTTAAATGAAGTCTTCCATAGTGTTGTCAGTAGTGCAAATAAAATGTATGATGAGAAATCGCACGACTATGAGCCTTACAAGATGTCTATACCTAAAGTTCTAGGAACCCTTTAATTGACAACTGCTTCAGTAACAGTAGTGCAAAAATAAGACTCACAAAGATCATGATTAAATGATGCCGTTCACAAGTTGTCATATAATGCAATATTATTTTATATTATTAAAAGTATAAAAAATATATTTGACATTCCTTACAATAAATGATTGAAATATTATTGTGGCGCGGATCAAGTAAAAAATAATTTTCAATATATGCTGGCATTCTTCACATAGCGTACTTCACAATCGTGCAATAGTTTCGTACAGTCGTGCAGTTTCTTGCGGGTGTAAAGAGTATGAAGTCTACAACATTTAGGTGAGAGATTACTTAACTAACGGTATGTAATAAGAACATAATGTACTACTGATGTATATTGTTATAATGCACTACTGCATCGTTCATACTCCTGTTTCCTAAATTACATGATTGTTTCAATAACAGTCGTGCAATAGTTTTCGTACAGTCGTCCAGTTTCTTGCGGGTGTAAAGAGTATGTATTGGGAAATTTATTCTGATTTCTTTGTTCGAAGTTCTACATAATTATGTTTCTAATTTAATAATATATGATTAACATTTATTTAGGGTTTGTCCGGTTTTTGCACGACTGTTATTGAAGCAATCGTGTAATTGGGCGGATCTTGGGCCACTACAAATTAAATCGGGGGTCTCGGGTCCACTATAGAATAAAAGGACGGATCTGGGGTCCACTATAAAATAGATGGCCCGATCGCGGATACCGTGTCTTTCCGATAATTATAGATCTAATAAACTAAATCTCTTAAAAATAACACGTGCAACGCAAAAACCATCAAACGAAAGTGCTTCTAATTTATAATCGCTTTCTATCTTTATTTTATCAGAATTGGTATGTTCCACATACGAAAAACCACTGTTGCTCTGAGATCTTTAGCAATCTCATCTCATCTCTCTCTCTCTAAATATATATATATATATATATTTATTTATACTATATGATTGTTGTTTAGGAAAAAGATCCCATGGCTGCTGCACGATCCTTGAAACCACAGCTGCTGGGAGTGAAGAGGTTATCCCGAAGCGGATCCGTCCGAAAACGCCTCTTAAGGTTGGGGTTAGTGCGAAAATAAAAATGCCATGTTTTCTCTTGGCTGCTTCAGATTTGCTTCGTCCAGTAGCACCAGAGTGTTTACATAATGAAGATATGTTTTTTTTCTTAGCTGGATATTCAGTTTCTTTTTCCCTTTCGATATTATTAGTATTATGCTGGCAGAAATTAGTTGGTGATTGATGTAAGTTCTATAAAACGTCAGCGATCAATTTAGAGGGAGAAAATGATGGGTTTGAGGTTTGATACCGGGAATGGTGATGAGGATGTTGTTTGGGATCGCTCTGATGGCGGGTTGGAAGCGTATGATGATCTACGAAGTAGCAAACGTGTGGCCAAGGTATTTCACCCCTATTTTGTTAATCAATTTGTGTTGATGATTTTGTGTGCTACAATTGAATTGATTGATTGGGTTTTTTGTTCGTTAATTTTTTAATCGTCGAGTTATTTGGTGCTACTGTGGACAGGCTATTGATATTAAGCTATTGAGCTCACTGAGTAGGGATGATTTGAAGAAAGTCTGAGGCGAGTACTTCCCTGAGTGGATATCGTTTCCAGTTTACGAGCAAGTGTGAGCCTTTTTTCGTGTTTCTATGGTATAGGATTTTGGGTTTCCTTTCATTTTACAGTAATACCTTTATATTTGACTCATCAATCATTTCCTTGACTGTTTAGTCATAACTGCAAGATTTTGGGTTTCTCATATATGCTTCTGATTTTGACTATATGGTCTTTGGGCATATGCTATTAAATCGTGTAATGAGTTGTCGTTCCCTCTCAATATATCAGTTCTGAATGATACAGATTGCTGAGGATTATCCATATTATGAATTCCTGATTTATCTACCTGGATACTGCCCAAATACGAAGATATGAATATACATTGGCCTTTTATCTTTTGCTTATCACTTACACTGTATAACACTTTCTCTCCATTCGAAGCCTTGGTCAGTGAGGAAAATGTGGCTAAGTACTCGCTGAAGAAAATATAAAGAATTTTGTTGTTGAAGTGACGCGTCAAAATTTACTTCACTGATCCACCTAAGATGGCCGTACATTTGGAGATTGCAGCCAAGTGTTATTCTAGGGAGAGAAATAAGGGCCAAGATTATTTCTCGATGAGCTTATCAATATCAATCGTCTAAGGCACATGCATATGTTTCGATTACTCTGTTAGTCTTTACCATTTTAATTAATTTTTTGTTGTTGTTGTTAATTATGTCTTTTGAGTTTGCTTTTATGTATTTTTAATTGATACATTTACTGAGTTTATGGCATGTTGTATCAAATACGCTAGAATGCTTATATTAACACGCAAAAGATGATGGGTTTTGAAATTCATATACATAATCTTTATATTTTTCTTCAGCGAGTACTTAGCATATTAAACATTTAATTTGCACTACTGATACGGACATCTGATTGTTGGCATTCTTCACAATAAATGACTGAAAAATATTACCGGCTAGACCATATCAAGTAAAAATAATTTGTAATTAATGCAATATTCTTTTGTATTGATACACGTATAAAAAATATATTGGAATTTCTTTACAATACACGAATAAATATTATTATGACGTCCATTAAAAATAATTTCTCATGTATCATGCAAAATTATGATTATTTATATTGTATAATGCATTACACCTTATGACTCTTATAAATTTATTTAGCGACTGGCATTCATTAGAAACATTTAATTTGCACTACTGATACATCTAAATGTTGGCATTCTTCACAATACACGACTGAAATATTATTATGGTGAACACCAAATAAAATTATTTGTAATGTATAATGCAATAGTTTTTATATGAGAAATGTATATTGAGTAAATAGTTATGCGATCGAGATATTGTCATTAAACATATAACTTCATTACTCTATTTTGCATCTCGGCTTCTTGATCTTCAACGGGTCGAAGTATGAGGAAAGAACTCAAGTCCACTCTACCCACCTTCAAGCTAACGAGGAGATTGGTAAGAATTCTTTTAGCATCAATATTGCAAGATTGCTCCATTGATCTACTATTATTCTATATAATAAAAAGTTGAAGTTGTTGCTAATAACAATGTTATAAGACTGCTTCACGGGTTGACATTATATTAGGTTATGATAAAATTAGCTTTGTAAGATGGCAACTAAAAGACTTAATGTAACAATCGCCCTAAAGTCAAATTTCTCTGCCTCAAACGGGTCAAATCCCAAGTTGTTTGAACATTGGTCTCCACTACATAATACTATTGTTGTATACTGTTATAATGCACTACTGCGTCGTTCCACGACTGTTTCAATAACAGTCGTGCAGTTTCTTGTGGGTGTAAAGAGTATGAAGCTTACAAAAATTAGGTGAGAGATTACTTAACTAACGGTATGTAATAAGAACATAATGCACTACTGATGTATATTGTTATAATGCACTACTGCATCGTTCTACTCATGTTTCCTAAATTACATGATTGTTTCAATAACAGTCGTGCAATAGTTTTCGTACAGTCATCCAGTTTCTTGCGGGTGTAAAAAGTATGTATTGGTACATTTATTCTGATTTCTATGTTGAAGTTCTACATAATTATGTTTCTAATTTCATAATCTATGATTAATATTTATTTAGGGTTTGTCCTGTTTTTGCACGACTGTTATTGAAGCAGTCGTGTAATTGGGCGGGTCTCGGGTTCACTACAAAATAAATGGGCGGGTCTCGGGTCCACTATAAAACAAACAGGCGGATCTCGGGTCCACTATAAAATAGATGGCCCGATCGCGGATCTCGGGTCTTTCCGATCAAAATAGATCTAATAAACTAAAAAATCTCTTAAAAATAAACCGTGCAACGCACGGGGGTTTATGAATCAAGAAGGTGTTGACAACTAATCGATAAGAAAATCGCGGGTATGTGTGACTCGCGAGAAGTAAGGAGCCTAGCTAAGATCACTCACAAGTGCGTGCTATACTCCACACGCCGGGATCAGAGTAAGTCGGTTAGATTTACAGAGTTCTATGCGCAGTTGATACTTTGTGATGTGTGCGTGCGTGTTTTTTTTTTATATTTTGTTATGATAGGTATTAAACGTTAAGGAAAGAAATGAGCTTCCCATCTTTAACGATGGGTATTGATTTTTTTGGCTGACCTACAGCAAGGAAGGAGAATGCTCAAGAAAAAGGTACAGAATAGAAATTTGAAAAGAATGTGGTTCAACTTAATGTTCCGCATAGTTGTTTATAAGACAAAAGTCAAGTGCAATCATTTTTTACACTTGAGATGGTCATATTTGATTGCACTGGTCAAATGTATACTTTTGTATGCTTCTATCGTCCTATTCTAACGTTCTTGATCCTTATGTTTAGATGATGAGGAACAAGCTTTGAGTTGGGATGAGAGGCTACAAATAGCACTAGACATGCGATCGAATATCTTCATGATGGGGTATGCTGGGCTAATCGGGATATTTATAATCGACAAGTTTTCCAGAAAAAAATTACCTTTATTTCGTAAATTTCATTGTAAAACAAGCAGTGCCAGTCGTGGTACATCGAGATTTAAAGTCAGCGAACATGGATCATTCCATGAGAGCAAAGGCAAGTTAGTTAGCCCCTATTTCTTGCAGCAAACTATTATGTATGGGTAACATTTTGAATTTTTCTTCTGTTAGAAAGGTTGCTGATTTTGGGCTGTCAAAGGAACAAGTATTCGATGACCAAAAATCGAGCCCTAATGGTACATTCGAGTACATCGATCTCTCATACATGTCAACGAACAAGTTTACCACGAAAAGGCGACGTCTACAGCTTTGGCATTATTCCCTTCAAACTAATTTCCGGTATACACCCCCACCAAAACTTGATGGACTTTCTTCGTTATATTTGAGATGTGTATTTGACTTGAAATACATCTGTCTTTTTTCTTGAAGTCGTTTATGAATCAAGAAGGTGTTGACGAAATAATCGATAAGAAAATCAAGGGTACGTGTGACCAGCGAGAAAGGAGCCTAGCTAAGATCGCTCAAGTGCGTGCTGTATTCCACAGCCGGGATCAGAGTAAGTTGGTTAGATTTACAGAGTTCTATGAACAATTGATACTTTGTGATGTGTGGGTGTGCGTTTTTTTTATTTACTTTTATTCTGATGGTATTAAACGATAAGGAAAGAAATGAGCTTCCCATCTCTAAACTGTTTCATTAAATCAATGATTTGGTTTTTTTGCCTGACCTACAGCAACCTCCTTCAAGGCAACCCTACAAATTTTAAGGAGTCTGACTGAAAAGCTCATGTGACTGATGTTATCTACTGTAATCATTTGAAACTTCTTCAGAGCGGCCAATTCTTTATTTTAGGAAGTCCATGTTAGGAAGCATATTGTTCATGACCTCCATCATGGATACAACAGAGAACATCAGTCATGGACTTCCTAACATCAGTCATCTAAGAAATAGAGTGCCTCCATCAAGACGATAATGTGCTTTCCACATTTAGGAGTTGTCGTTGAGCTTGGACAACTGACCGGTAAGTTATTCATGTATGAAGTGATCTTTATATGCTAATATTGAGTGGCTTTGCTATGGTTTCTGAAGGTTTCCGAGGATCTTAATCTGATTCATCGCATAAGAACATCATACCTCGACACCCCTGAAACTGCCTCAAATTATGTCAGAAACAGCAGTAATGAAGATGATGATTCTGATCATCAGATTTTGGACTGGCATATGGTTAATATTCACGAATACGATCTTAGAACAAGGCAGAAAAACAAGATATTGTTCACGAATACGATCTTCACGAATACCAAAATCCGTATTGATATTGTTCAACACTTCTTGGTGTTGCTATTTCTATTTTGAGTTAACATGATTTGTGTTTAGGAAAACAAGATTACTGATACAACTGCTGCTGAGGCACGGAAATGGGAGCTCCCATTATAATATAAAACATTTCTCCTTTTGCGGGTGCAAAAAGTATGTATTACAGCATTTATTCTGATTTATTTGTTCGTTCACCTTTTGGCAGGTGCAAGTACTATGTATTTGTTAGCTTTATATGTGTTTACATTTCTACATTTATGAATGTGCTTTGTGTTGGGCTATCGAGTTGAACGTATGTTTCAACTGATGTTACTTTAACTAAATGAGTTGATTATTTCTATATAACTATTAAGCATTCGCCTTGAAGTAGTACATGTGATGACGTGGCGAAGATTAAAATTTTGGTCCAGCTTTCGTTCATAATCACTTCTAGGTTTCAGCTTTGTTTAGCGTCGGTCAACCTTTTGCGTGTAGTCGCTCAACTTTTTGCGGGTACAAAGAGTGTATCGGAACATTTATTTTGATTTGTTTGTTTGGTTTATATGCATTACCTGGTCGATATAACTATTACACATTCGCCTTGAAGTGGTGCACGTCATGCGGGCGAAGAAGATCAAACGTTTGGTCCAGAACGTAGTGCATAGTCCTTAGATATTGCATCTTCAGGTTTCTGTTTCCTTTTGAGTCGCTCAACGCTTTGCTAGTGCAACAAGTATGTATTTGATTGGAACAATTATTCTAGCTTTCGTGCATAAAAATTTTCGCTTTGTCTAAATCTTAAGATTTCGGTTTTGTTACATTAGCTCGGCTTCTTGCGGGTGCAAAGAGATTTATTCTGATTTATTCGTGACCTGTTCTATATAAATGTTACGCATTCGCCTTGCAGCAATGAACGTAATGAGGGCAAAAAAGATCACATGTCTGGTCCAGAACGTAGTGCATAATCATTTAGGCTTTCAAGTAGTGCACATTTTGGCGTGCAAGTAGTATGTATTTAAACTTTTTTGTTTACAGCCGCTCAACTTTTGGTGGGTGCAAGTAGTTCCTATTTGTTTGCTTTATGTGCTTACATGTTCTTCATTTATGAATGTGCTTCGTGTTGGGCTATCGAGTTGTACACACGTTTCAGTTGATGTTACTTTAACTGAATGAGTTGATCTTTTCTATATTACTATTACGCCATTCGACTTGAAGTACTGAACGTAATGAGGGCGATGAGATCAAATGTTTGGTCCAGATTTTGTTAATAAACATTTTCACTTTGTCTAAATTTTCTGATTTCAGTTTTGTTTAAAGTCGGCCAGCTTTTTGCGTACAGTTGTTCGGCTTTTTGCGGGTGGAAAAAATATAATTGGAACAATTATTATAATTTATTTGTTTGGTTTATATGCACTTACCTACTCTATAAAACTATATGTATTCTCCTTGAAGTAGCGCACATCGTGGGGGCGAAGAATATCAAACGTTTGGTACAGATTTCGTGCGTAATCATTTTCGCTTTGTCTAAACTTCATGTTTCAGTTTTCTCTCCAGTCACTCAACTTTTTGCGTGTGCAATATGTATTTCAATATTTATTCTAGCTTTTGTTCATAATCATTTTCGCGTTGTCTAAATCTCCAGGTTTCGTTTTCGTTTAGAGTCGAACTTTTTGCATACAGTCGCTCGGCCTGTAGCGGGTGCAAAGATATTTATTCTGATTTATTTATTTGGTTTATATATCTTTACCTATCCTATATAACTATTACGCATTCATCTTGCAGCATTGCATTTGATGATGGTGAAGAAGATCAAATGTTTGGTACAAAACGTAGTGCATAATCATTTTCGGTTTGAAGTTGTGCATATTTAGGCGGGTGCAAGTAAGTATATGAACATTTATTTGTTTACTGTCACTCAACGTTCGGCGGGTGCAAGTAGTATGTATTTAAGCGTTATATGTGTTTACTGTTCTACATTTATGAATGTACTTTCCGTCGGGCTATCGAGTTGAAAGCATGTTTTAGTTGATGTTAATTTAACTGACTGAGTTGATCTTTTCTAAGAAAGTCATTTCCCTTTCTCTTAATTTTCATGTTTCAGTACAATACACCAAATATGCACGTTTGCACTGAGCAAAGATCTTTCGAAGGTACAATTATTAGTGTACGTGGACCATGTTACAATTTTTGTTGGTTTAGGGATGAAATGTTTGTAGTAGTAAATTCAATCTTATTTCACTAAGATTTCATTTCTTGCCATGGTGATTGAGTTCCGCTAGCAACTGCATGCTTTATATGTCAGAAGCTGTGTTTGAGTTGGCGAGTTTTTTAATATCCATTATTTAGTTTATGAGTACTAAAGGTTGTCTCCAGGAGTTGGATCATTATTTCTAATGTGTGATGCACAGTTGCATGCTCATTTTATTTTATTGAATATAGGATAAGGTTTGCGATTATGGCCACTTATCTAACTATCTTAGGAAATATGATCGTATTAAATGTTGAGACGTTTTCAGAAGCTGGCGAGCTTTTCATTTTATCTCTGCATGGAACTCAGTTAATAGTTTACAGCACTTGCAGAGTAAGCATGGGTCTTCACAATATGTACCAAAGCATTGTTCTAAAAATGACAATCAGGATAAGGTTCGCAATTATGGCCATCTTATCTAATCTTAGGAAAGGATGCTTATATGAAATGTCTAGAAGTTTTCAGAAGCTGTACAGGCTTTTCATTTTATCTCCTGGGACTCAGTTAATAGTTTACAGCACTTGCAGAGTAAGCATGGTTCTTCACAATATGTACCAAAGCATTGTTATAAAAATGACAGTCATGACATCACATTAATAAAATGTATTTGATAGTATACTTTAAAGCACTATTGAGTATCACAATCAAGTATGATTTTGTTTGTTTATTTGTTTATATTTATCGTGTGATGCGTATACATCTTGCGCATGTGTGGGAATGATTGTTTTATCAATCCTCATTTATTTATTGCCATCATTTGTTTGTTTCAACGCAGGATGAGCTTTCATGATCTGAATCCTTTTATTTTCATTGGACTACAACGGTAGGTTAGGCTTAATTCGGATTGGGAATACATGTATGACTGTGACGTTGCGAGACTGTCGAACCAGTAAGACTGCAGGGCTGCACGACTGCACCACTATTGAACTTAATGTAACTCTCTAAGTGATGTTGTGCTGTAGTTACTATCTAATATATTTTGTAACTTCTCTTATCGCCGTTCTTAATTACTTAATTATCAATCTTTTATTTACTGTCATTCAAAATAGTCTTTTTAAATAAAATATTGTAATTAAATTCGAAAATAACCGAATAGGGTTATTTAGCTCAAAATTGACAAAATTGGGTAAAACGCATTTATTGGGAGCGACGAAGCGGCTAATAGCCGCAACAATGACCTGGCATTCTCTATTCTTGCGCCTGGGCCTGAAGTGGGCCCGAGCGCATCCAATGGACGCGTCGTCGCGGCTAATAGCCGTGACGCGTTGACGCAGCCCATGATGGGCTGCCCACTGACGGCCCACTACGCGCCCATTACGGGTTGTCGCGGAAGTGGGCTGACATCGCGTCCAATGGACGCAACGTTGCGTCTATTGCCCGCGGCGACGCCGTTAATGGCCTCGCCGGCTTCTCCTATATAAACAACCGCCAATAACAAATTATAATTCATAAAATTCATACACATTCAATATGGTGTCCAGGAAAATTCAAATAGTTGTTTATTATGGCGGTGAAATAATATACGAGACGAGCACCATCAGATATAGTCTTCAACCCATTGGTTATCGACGAATTCGTCGCGATACCAATTTCAATCAATTTCTTACTATGTTGTACGACATGACTTCCGTCGACAACGCTTCTTTTTTTTAATTGTTCGGGTGAAGAACGAATACTATCAACACTCTCGACTTCATCATAATCTTCTACTAATGTCCAGTGATGCCGACCTCGCATATTTCTTGGATCCGGACGCCGAACTCGATTACATTGAGGTCTTTGTCGAGGCAACTGAGATAGTTCAGTTCGATCGCAACGTAGATGCTCCCGACGAGTACACGAATCCGGCGCTGATGGATTCGTTTCCTGACATTACATCAGTTACTGAAGGATTGACAAATATTTCGGTTGCCCCCCATGAAGATATACCTTCGAGTAGCCGCTTTGTTCCTACTAGTTCGACGGTGGCACAGCCTGAGATCATTCATGACGCCGACCAAGATAGTGACGTCAGTGACTCTGAAGCTGATGACGAGGGTGGGCGCTAGACGATTTTCCGGATCCCACAGATGACGATGATGACAATAACGATGAACCAATGCCAAGTGAACCAGATGAGAACCGAGCATTATACCAATCGGTGCTCTTTAATACCACTTATCAAATGGCTTCCTCAGAAGTTGACGAAACTGGTGGTGATTTTTACGACGCGGAGGACCCCGCATTTTTCGTAGGTATGACGTTTAGTAGCAAAGAACATTTGAAATGTGCTGTTAACGATTATCATTTGAGGGTTGTTAGACGTGAGTACCACGTAACCGAAAGTAATAGAACCGCACGGAGTGTGCGATGCAATCACAGCGACGACTGTAATTGGAGATTGCGAGCAGTCTTCAAACCGAGAAGTTTTTTTTGGAAGGTGACGAGATACGGTGGACCTCACACATGCTTCACACAGGAGTTGGCCAGCACGCACCGTAATGTTTCTCTTAATGAAATTGGAGAATATTAATCCAAACGGTGAACAACGATCCCCAGTATTTACCCAAAAACTTACTGCAGCTGGTAAAGGATACTTTTGGGTACGACATCTCGTACATTCAAGCATGGCATGGCCTCAAGCGGGCAAAAGAGATTGTTTATGGTAATTGGAAAACTTCTATCCAACAGCTTCCTAAATTCATGAAGGCGTTGCAACGTTACAACCCTGGAATGGTAGTGAAGTGGTGGCATCTTGAAGATATGGCGGGGGTAAAAAAATTCGGGTATGTATTTTGGGCATTCAAACCTTGCATTGACGGCTTCAAACATTGTCGTAGAGTGGTCTGTGTCGACGATACGCACTTGTTTTCGAAGTACATGCATAAAATGTTGATTGCATGTGCACTCGATGCAAATCAGAAAGTTTTCCCACTTGCTTTTGCCATCGTTACAATTGAAAACTTACATTCTTGGAGATGGTTCTTGAACTTGCTTAATGTTCATGTATTGGAGGGACAATCGGTATGCCTGATTTCAGATCTCCAAACAGGTATCTTACTTAAAAAGAGATCAACTTGTTTTTTACTAAAATTAGTTCATGTTACTTACGAACTATAATGCAGGGTTAATGTCCGCAGTTGAATAGCTAAAGGCTTATAGGCCTCCAAATGGAGTCCATCGATATTGTTTACGTCACGTCGTATCAAAGTTTAACAAGGACTTCAAAGACAGTGACCTCAAAAAATTGGCCCACAGAGCGGGGATGGCGCATACGGTGGAAAAGTTCGAACGGATCATGGAGCATATTAAGAGTCTGCGCGAACCAGCCTACGATTGGTTGCGCGAGAGAAAAGTGGACGTTTGCTTACGATGGTGGGTTTAGGTGTGGCTCAATGACGACGAACATCTCAAAAGCACTTAATGGTGTGTTCAAAGGGGCTCGCTTACTCCCTCCTAAAGCCATAGTCGACTTCAGCTTCCATCGATGTTCCGCATACTTTCGTGATAGGTATCAACAGGCAGCTGCGGCGATGGAGAATTCTGAAACCGAATGGTCTCCTTATGCGTGGAGGATGTTCAGTGACTCGTCAAATGCCTCATTCGGCCACTACGTAACTGCATTTGACTCCCGAGCGCAAACGGCAGAGGTGTATACTTCAAGATCGGTGACTCAAAGAAAACATGTGGTGAACATTCAAGCAAGAACGTGCACTTGTGGAAAATGGGACACCCATTTCATTCCATGTTCTCATGCGCAGGCAGCGTGTCGCCAGTGGAATGTTAGTAGCACACAATTCATTGCTCCTTATTACAGTAAAGTAGCATACTTTGAGACATATCAGGGAACATTTTATCCTTTGTATGACGAGCGATACTGGGAGCCTGCTGATTTTTTGTTGGTACATAATGAAGAGGACCGGGCAGGCCAAAGACAACTCGTATTCGCAACGAAATGGATCAAGGTAGCTCAAGTCGGAGACAGAGTCAGAGAGGTCGTGGACGTTGACTGTTGGTTGATGTAGTGCGTCGTGCGATATGTATTTAAGTATTTGAAAGTAAAATTATCTAATTAGATACGACTAATAAAGATGCTAGAAATATAAAAACAGTACGCAAAGTCATGGACACCAAGAAACACAAATAAAAATCAATCGAGTTCCTATTAGATAAAAAATACATAAAATAAAAACTAAGGACTATAATGCCCTCCTGTGCCACATCTGCGTGGCCGTCTGGTCCTGTGCAGATGGCCACGGTCAACTGGAGCATGGTTGCTCAGGGCGACGACGTCGCTGCTGGGGTCGCGGCGGTGACTCCTGCACAAATGGCTGATTCGGAGGCGTCGCTTCGTCGTCATCATCATCATCGCCATAACGGACACCGTAACCTGGCGGGACTTCAGCGAACGGCACATGTCTTCGTTGTCGTCTGTCAAGGAAAAGACCCTGCATCTGATGTATGATATCCAGTCCTCCTATCAGATCTCCACCTGTAAATATCACCTCGGCCCTATCGACGTGCTGTGCCTAATAGGTAACAAGTCACATGTTAAATGACACGTCCGAAATTAAAAAAAAATTAAAAAAAGGATAAATAACTAACCATAACGTCGATAAATGCACCATCTCCCATCTGGAATCCTCTGTCCATGTGGATCGTCGATGGAGAAATGTAACGTCGGGTGACCCTCCAGTACCGTGGATAATAATCTGGAGTGCACTGCGCACCGCCAACTATCTCCATCGCATCGACCATCCTCTCGTACCGAGACACCCATAAGGCTTCGTACTGCTCGTGGAAGGCCCTCCAATCCCTTCCCACGACGTTACGTGTACTGTGCCGATGAAGATCAACATCGAGCTGTCTCGGACGTTGCGGGACGGACTGAACCATCCCGAACTGTCGCAACACGCGATCGGGATAGTGCCAACGATGTTGTAGAAGATGAGTGGACACGACGACCGAACGCATGCTGGTCGAGAGTCAGCTCTCAACGTCATAATCTCTGGTGCCTGATCGTCGTAGGGTGCCCAGACGAACTGCTCGATCGACATGCTATCGATCGACTCCCGAATCGCACGCAAATTCGAGTGCGTCGATGTCGTATGATCGAAAAGCGCATTCCACCTGAAATGAAAAATATATATATAAACCTTTTAAGGAAAATATTAAAATAAATACAACTTAGAATATTTAAGAAAAATCTATTAAATATATAATATTCTAGGAAACATATTCTAGCCGTACGCAATAAAAGATATACAACGTCTTACTACTCACAGCATGTGGCGGCATGGGCAACTGAATTACATCTTCTTCGGTGGGCATCATGTGGACTCGAGGACGGATAATAACGGGCTGCACAGGTAATATACGAATCCAGACCCATACCTATATAAAATTTAAATTAGTATTTATACACCTCATGAAAATTCAATTACACAAAAGAACGCACATGTAGCAACCGCAAAGCTCCACCGATGTTCATCTTCTGACGCTGGCACGAAGTACAAAGCTCTCTTTACAAGAAAGCCAGCACGGCACTGCCCCAACTGTAAGTGTGCACGGCGTCTATGTCTTCGAGCAGCGGCAGTAAAGTCATGGACGTCGAGCTTCCGCTGGAGTCGGGGAACAAAACCGATCCCATGAGCAATAGCGCATATGCACGTGCCCTCTGATCGACCTCATAATCTGAGCTGTGATCATCGATCTCGTTGGCTTCTAGCCAGTCTGCAAACTTCCTCAGCGACACCTTACGCCACCACAGCAGGTCTGTAACCAGTCAGCTCCTCCAAGTAATCGAGCCACTGATCCTGCGTCCTGTGCTGGATAACACCGCTGACCGAGTGACCATCAACGGGGAGTCCCCACAGCACACCGACGTCCTCAAGAGTGATGGTGGCCTCACCCACAGGCAAGTGAAACGTATGCGTCTCCTTCCTCCACCTCTCTATGAGGGCCGTGATCAAGTGTGGATCTAACTTCTGAGATCCACAACTATACACGCCGTAGAAGGACATAGTATCCAACCTCTCCAGAATACGACCGTGCAACTGCACCGGTCGTGAAAGCTTACCCCAGACGACACTCTCCGAACCCCTAACGGTCAAGGCGTGTCGAGGGCACCATCAGCATTGGATAGTACATCGTTACAACGATGACTATCCTGGAATATGAGAAGTGCTGTCGATCGGACCGTAATATTCGTTCGTATCCATCCTAAATTAGCGTTTCAAAGTCAATATCGCAACAAATAACAATAAACAAACAATTGACTCATGTACTAACAATCGAATCAAATAACCTAGAAATCCTAATTTCAAATTAGGTTTCTAAATTAGGAAAAATTTCTGAATCGAACCAATTATCTAAAATTAACGTGATATATCAACATGCTAAGCAACCCATAATATCTAGAGCATAAATTATACCAAAACACAAACATAAACGCAAGTATTCGATGAAATCTAACGAAACATCAAAAACAAGATTTAAACAAATTAGGAGTTTCATACCAAACGAAGCTTAATCGACGATGACGAGCGACAACGGATCTATCACTATTTAAACGCGCGCAACAACCGCCCGAGATTTCGCCGGAGGAATCGAAGGGATGAGAGGAGAAGAAATGAGGAAGAAAAGAGGCGCCGCGGCTTTATTCAAAGCGGCGTCGCGGCCATTAGGCGCGACGACGCGTCCATTAGCCGCGGCGACCAGTCAATTGGGCCGACCTTCGGCCCAATCGATCTTTTCAAAAAAACGGCCCGCGTTAAGCCTGATCGAGCCCGATCCAACGGACGTCGCGCCTAATGGGCGCGTCGTCGCGTCCATTAAACGCGTTTCACGCGATTTTATTAATTTTCAGCGAACCGACCCTATTTTAATAATTTTTCATTTAAATCCCTTTATTTTAATTAAAAAGCCTTCAAAATAATACACGTCTATATAAAATTTTATTATCTCAGAAATTCATATTGAGGAAGGGATAAAACCTAAAATGGTCCCCAATGTTTACCCTATGAACCAATTTAGTCCCCGATGTTTCGCGTGAACCAATTTAGTCTCCGATGTTATCGAAAATAAACCAAATTAGTCCCTCCGTCAATTCGTCCGTCAATTTAGACGGAGATTGCATTTGCGACGGCTTTAGCGACGGAATTTCCGTCGCTAATTGAAAATTTAAAAAATAATAAATTAAACATTAAAAAAGAGGAAAAAATGCAAAAAAATAAGGAAAACAAATCAAAAAATACAGTATAAAACTAAAAAAAGAGAGAATATTACCAAAAATTAAATACAAAATAAATAATAATAAAAATAGAAAATAATAAAAGTAAATAAAAACTAAATTTTAAATAAAAATGATAAATTAAACATTAAAAATGAGGGAAAAAATACTAAAAAGGAATAAAAATTCAAAAAATAGAGTAAAAAATTCAAAAAAGAAAAATTCAAAAAAAGAGACAATATTACCAAAAACTAAATAAAAATAAATAATAATAAAAAATAAAAAATAATCAAAGTAAAATAAAATCTAAATTTAAAATAGAAAATGATAAATTAAACCTTAAAAATGAGGAAAAAAATCCAAAAAGGAAAAAAAAATTCAGAAAAAAGAGTAAAAATTCAAAATAAGAGAATGTTACTAATAAACTAAAAAATAAATAATAAAAATAAATAATAATAAATTAACGTATTTTA
>JAPQWV010004987.1:0-24000 GCA_027422505.1 Craterostigma plantagineum
AACGTCCACCACCTTGTCACCGCCGGGGGGTTGCCTTCCATCAAATGGGCCCTCATGTTCGTATTTAAGCTAATATAATAAAACGCTAAATTACAACACGGGGAGATCATAAGTCCCGAACAACCCGTATAAAACAAATACAACCCGGGGGAACGTAACCCTTAACAAGTGACCCGGAAACCAAACTCCTAAACCCGCAAGTGTGCCTTAAATCACATTCATAATGAGCACGTTGACAATGATTTTAAAAAGAAACGAAAATTGGGCCTCAAACGGACCAAGCCCATTAAAAGGCCCGTTAAGGCTTTGAACGTGAAGCCCTAACGAAGCTGCCGCGACTCAATTCGCTCAGCCATCAAAACACGGCAGAGAGCCACGACGGAGAAGGACGCCGGTAGGGAGTCCCGTGCTGAATCGGAACAGCCGCGCCGCCAGCGACGACACGCTGCACGGGACGCGCGTATGTTCAGCTCACAACAAAAAACTGCCGTGACTCCATCGTCGCCTCAGTCCCTCCGTGCCGGAGCCTCGCCGGGAGAGATCACCGCCGCAGTGTTCCGGCCGAGCCGGAGTCACTGTGGCTGTCTTGCGCAGCGCGCACCGTGCGCGCCATCGCAGTCCGCGGCTGCCGCCCCTTGCGGCGGCACTGCCCGGGGCCGGTGCCTAAGCCACCATGGCTGGCATCAGTCCCAGAGTACGAGGGGGATCGGGCCTGCTCGAAGCAGCATGATACCGCGGCTGCAGCGTCGCTGCACCGCTCGCAGCCCGCGCGCAACGCCTGGGTCCCGTCGCTGCACGGGTCCAAGTCCGGTCCGTGGTTCCTCGTTGGTCCTTACCGCACGAGTTAATGGCCGTGGGTTGGCAAACGACGCATCGGGCAGCCCAACAATGGTCGAACCGCATCGGCGTTTCCATCGACTCCCACGCGCCTCGTTTCAATTTAAACACGTTATGATTCAGATCACGAGCGCCCGCTCTGATACCACTGTTGGGTTACCCGGTGTCTCCCGGAGACGCCACGTCCCTCGGTACTCCAAGGTCTTTTGAGGGCGAGGCTGTATATGGATGACGACATGTGGAGCTATGTTAGGATGTTTTGATATGATATATATATTTAGGGCTTCGGCTTTTGTATAAGTATGACGATGTAGATTATGTTTTGTCGTAATATATCATATTTTAAGAAAAAGTTTATGTAAGACGGGTCTCCCGCGACTTACGTTGCGAAAATCCTCTATCAATTATAGTTAGAAAGTCAGGGTCGCCACATTATACTTAACTGATAATGAAAACTTTATACATTTACAAAATTTCTAAGTGCTAACAAGTTCAAGCTTTGAAATATGCTATAAAATATTATAAGTTCGAATATCAACTAAGTATCGAAAATTGGCTTTGACCTATTGTAAAAATAATTTTCGAAATCCTTTATCAGTTTCGCGAATCCATCTTACAATTCGCGAATTGTTACTTGGCCCGCGAAAACCTTATAGTTCGCGATATCCTTTTGGATTCGCGAAGTCGATTTCAGACCGCGAACAGAATTCATAGCCCGACCTCTTTCTCCATTCAAAAATCGTTCGGCCCGCGGAAATCTCATTTTGGCCCGAGCCTCGTTTCACAAATCGCGAAACTCATCAGCCTGCGAAAATCATTTGGCCCGCGAAGAGCCCGATTCTATTTCTTGTTCGAAAATCGACCTGGCCTGCGAATTTCAAAAATCGGCCAGCGAACCTAATTTACGAAAGCTTTTTGCGAAACCTTTTGCGAACTCAACCTATAGAAATTTCTTTCGAAATCCTTACGGAAAACTAATCTCTTTCGAAAATTACATTCTTTCGAAAATCTTAAAACAATATTAAACCTATCTTTTGAAGATCAAAATCTCTAATCTTTGAAAAATTATTAAAATTCTTAAGAACTGCATATATTCAAAAATTATTGATATCATTAAAACCTCCTTCAACAATTAATCTAAACATAGAAAAAGGTACACTTAAAAACACTTTTTTTCTTTCGAAAATTTCCAAACTTCGATCAAACTATAAATCCCCAAGAACACGAAGAATTTCACTGACTACTTTAAAATACCTTCATGATGTTCGAAAATCAGACTTAATAAAACATGAACAAATACAAAATTTATGCATGTTAATACCTAAATGTTAAATCATAACTTAAAATGCGAAAATCATAATAAGATTCATACCCATCCTTAGCTTCTTTCGAATGTTGTACGAGTTTTTCTCTTTAATTCAACTTTGTAGGTTTTTGCTACTAACAACAATGAAGTGTTATCCTTCTTCCTTATCCTATAGTTTGCGTGTGGCGACCCTCACTTTCAAATCTTATTTAGTGGCGGATTTTCGCAACGTAAGTCGCGGGAGACCCGTCTAACAAAAACTTTACCTAAAATATGATATATTACTACGAAAACATAGCCTACATCGTCTTAATTATACATAGGCCGAAGCCCCAAAATATATTCCTATCAAAACATATCCTAACATCGCTCCACAGGTCGTCATCCATGTACAGCCCTGCCCTCAAAAGACCCTGGAGTACCGCCGTCAGCACGCCTTAGTCGTGACGTTTTTCAACGTCCGACTCTATCGTACCTACAACACATAAAACGTGGAATGAGCTTATAAAGCTCAGTAAGTAGAAACCATGCAATGCACGTGTCCTAAAACGCAAAGGCATCCGCGCCAATGCTTCCTAATCGTATCATGTAATTCGTGTCTTAAAATTCATGTCTTGTCTTATCTTGTAGTTCGTGTCTTGTCTTGTAGTTCATGTCTTGTCTTATCTTTAGTTCGTGTCTTGTCTTGTAGTTCATGTCTTGTCTTATCTTTAGTTCGTGTCTTGTTTTGTAGGGCCCTTGGCTTATCTTGCTATGCACCATCATGGAGCTCAAACCCACTAGGGGTAAATATATATAAATATGGACGATACTTCCACTGAGAGGCTAACCCTAAGGCGCCTTTCCAATCCCAATGTAGTTTATCGATCCCACGGACGCTCACACTGGTAGACTTACTCTGAGGTTGCTGACACCAATTATACCCTTGGTGCCGTTGTTTCCTCAGGGTGCATCTTCCAGGTCGCAACTTTCCGCCACATGCATGCCCTTGCCTTGAGACATGTCATGTCATGCCTTGAAATCGGTGACATAAAATCACCATGGTAGCATAGAAGAGCCATTAAATGCAAACTTTTATCGTATTTAAGCAATCATACTTGACTTATACTCGTGTCTTGTAACTTCGTGTATGCACGTGATAATGCGTACGTGAATAATGCCGAAGTGCTTGTCATGCCACTTCATGTAATAATTAATTCATATAAATAAATAAATCACATAAGGGTTCACGTAAAGTCATAAAAGCATATAATCATGTCATTCAAGCACATAACCATGTAATTCATGCACATATAAATTTATGTGTTGTAGTTGGGATCTCCACTTACCTGGTATCCCTAGCTTATCGTACGGTAAATCGTTAACCTTCAAACCCTAAGTATAGAAGCATATAAAATTAGGGTTTGTTAGTCTAAGTACAATCTTACTAAAGTGGCTTAATTTGAAACCCTAATTTCGACTTCTATAAATTTCGAAACCCTAAAATTTAGAACTTTAATCTAAACTGAGAAATACCATTTCAGAGATAGATCTCGAGTGGGATTGTGAAATGCTATTGATATAAATCTCGGCATGTTGATAAATCTCGAAGTGTATGGTGAGTTGGATTTCGACATGATATAAGGGTTCGACATTTAATACTACACAAAGATCTGATATAGAATATGATTTCGATATAGTATATACTAAATGGATCTCGACATGATGCTTGGACTTAATGATGACGTTTCGAGGTCTTTCTCAAGAATAGATCTCGATATGCATGTCGAGATTATGAATAAGAGGTCGGTATGTATTTATATAATAAGATGTCGAGTGACATTCATGCTACTATACACTAAAACATCTCGACATAATTTAAAGAGGCATGTCGATATTATAAGCTAAATGTCGAGGTGTGTTTCGACATTACAAGGATTTCAATACCAACTTCACATTACAATAAGCATAATCGCCCGATTCATTATATAAATTAATATTCTATTACGTAGCTCGGTGGGTTTCCTATTCTATCGAAGCTAACTATGCATGAATTATTAATATATTCCAAGACTTAAAATAACCTAAATCGACTAAAGTCTTTCATTGATTGGACGTCATTCAGCATCGGTCGAAACTCAAAATATATTCAGTTCATTCGAAGGTCATTCTTTCTATTGAAAATCATCTTGACTTCTAAATTTGGTCGATTGTGTTGTGCATAAAGAAGGTTTCGCCCGATTTGTTTTACTCTTAATTCACCTTCGCTGATACTCTTAGTCCACAGGTTAAATCCATACTAAAGTGTCCCTTAGTCATGATGAATATTAAAATATTTCTGCCCGAACGTTTACCTAAGTATTTTAATTTTTATTCCCTTAAAACCTAAACTGCTCGAATATGGTTCTTCCTATCAGAGATAATTTTAGTCATGTTAGCATGATCTTATACTCAAAATTTAGGGTTTTCCTCAAGAACACTTTAAATACCCTAAGAGTTTTAATATTTCAAAACCTTCGAAACATAGAATTTATATAAATACCTAAACAGCTAACCTTTCTTGCATTTAATAATCCTTAGACACGTTAGTCTACAATTAAAGCATAAAATTAAGGTAAGATATACCTACTTCCAAGCTTATGAAGGAGTCTGGTTTTGAAATATATTCTCTCTTTCCTTTGACGTTTTTTGTGATTTATGATCGTATTCTCTAGACTACTTTTAATCTACTAGATAAATATTGGTGCTTGGAAATTGGTAATTGAGTTGACAAGTAGGTGACTAAGCTAGTTATCTTTACCTCACATGTAAGAAATTCTTACGTGGCTTTTATTTATGCAATTTTACATGAGTAATGATTGGTCTAATTTCAATATTATATGCATCGATTGAAGCTCACTCGATCGAAACTATTTCTAGGCCTTGTGAATTGATCGATTTAATTTAAACATATTCAATCATGGCACACAACAATAATCGATCGATTTGTCTCTTCACTTGTTCTCGGCGATTGTAGTAGTCACATATAAAGGAATCGATCGATTTTCCTTACCTCAGCGAAAATTCACTTATAAAGCTTGAAATCGATCGAAACCTATACCTTAAGGTTTATTTAAATTCTATATTACCCCTACAATCGGCTGATTCTTAATTGTTTAGCTATCACATATCACACGGCGAAAGTTAACATATATATATATATATATCTATTCCCAAAATCGTCCTAATTCAACCTTTAGTTAAGTCCCAATATTTCATCGGCCGATTCAGATTCTAATATTTAAGGATTTGAAATCGGTCGAATCTTTTCTAAAACTTCCACAGTACACGTTTAAATGCCATCAAAATATTCTAAGTCTTAAATTCATCACATAAATCATAAATCATATAACATATATATAACACCTAGCACGGAGTCACATTGGCATATATATATGACCGTAATACATATATCATGTAACACGTAATTCACATAATACACAAGTCACGTAAACACTAAGAATATTAGTACATCTGTTCACAAAATAATTCGTGCGTTACAACTCATTCTCCTATAGTCTTAACTTCTTTATTTAAAAAATCCAACGAAATTTCTAACCTACTACTAATTAAATCGTAAAACCCCTAATTAAATTTTACAGGTATTACATCCTTCCCCCCTTAAAAAGAATTTCGCCCCCGAAATTCCGCCAGTTGGAATAATTCAGGGTAACGATCGATTTTCAATTTTCGTCTTAATTGACAAACTTAGGCTAAAAATCATCCTCTCTTGGTGTTAAAAGATCGGTAGCGAATCTTCGAATAATTTTTAAAGATAGTATAAAATAGGACGGAGAGTTCTGAATTAAACGTGAAAATTTGGGATTACTAGTCTTGCAAAACTTGTTCAGGTAGGAAAAAGCTTAGATGTTATTGCGAAGCAAGTAAGATTCTTGTAGTAGTCTTCTCTTGTCTAGGAATCTATCGTAGCAGAATAATCTTATTCCTCGTGAGGCGACCCTACTTTTCTAATTAAGATTAGTGGCGGATTTCCGCAACGTAAGCCGCGGAAGGCCCGTCTAATTTAAAACATTTCCCTAAAATAATATACATTGCTATAAAAATCTGTCTACATAGTCTTCACTATACATGGGCCGAAGTCCCAAAAATGTCAAAAGAACAAAAAGCCCTAACGCCGCTCCACAGGTCTTCATCCATGTACCGCACCGCCCTCAAAAGTCCGTGGAGCACCGCCACCAGCCGCCTCAGTCTTGACGCGTACCGGCGTCAGACTCAGTACCTACAACACGTAAACACTGAGCAATTTGCCCAGTAGGTGAATAAAGTGCATGTATGCAAGTGTGCACTCAACCCCGATCCCGGTATCTCAACATGATATAATGCACACTCTTTCCTTTCCCACATTCCTATTTCACACAACACAGGGCCCTAGGTTAGGCTCGACACCCTCGCGCGCAAAGACTACTGGGAGGCCACCCCCAAGTCTCGCGGCAGCCTACCCTGGTAGTGCACTGGACGATCACGCCAATGGCCTCCTACCGGGTCGCTCCGCACCAAAAGTATACACTGATAGTGCACTGGACGATCACGCCAATGGCCTCCTATCAGGTCACATCAATATCTCATCCGGCGGTATGCACCTCGGGACGGTCACGCCCGAGTAGACAGATCGATCACGCCTGTCTCCGCCAGGTGCCCAGTGAGCCCAACCTCGACTCCTCTAAGAGTCACCAATCACAAGCATCTCATTCTACCCCATACGTCACTATCTCAAATCATCACCGTCATCACTACGGTACAACCATCTCTTACCCTGACGTGATATGCACGTGCCATGCATATATATGAAATTACATAGGAACATGATTATATGAAACGTACGTAAAACAGGTAAAACACGTAAATCACGTAAGTCACGAAAATCATCGAATCACATGAAAACACATAATTCACACATGTGTTTACGCATTGTAGATGGATGATCCACCTACCTGTCCTCCCGCTATCACCAAATAAGAGGTCCGGCGTAGTCCCTATATATCGATCCTCTGAATATAATAAATATTATTAGTATTTGTACTAACCTTCAAACTCTGCAGTCTAAGATAATTATATTAGAAATTATTAAAAATATTCTAAGTATGACTTAGATCGCCCGACTTGAGCATGCACGGAAATTAGTTTCGGCGGATTCATGCATGCAGGACAACAAATTTCGCCGAGTTCTTATCCAATTCTCGAGTCGCCCGATTCCATGGCCAGCCTTAAAGTCTAATTTCGCCGAGAGTGTTATTTAAGATCCCAATCGCCCGATTGTGGTGCGTAGCTCGGCGATTCCCCAATTCGATCGAATAGTGTTAAACTTCATTAAATTATTCTAAGAGTTATAATACCCTAATTCGTCCGACTATGATAGTACAATATTCTAACGCTTGAACAACTAAAATCGTTCGATAATCACATGAAATGGAATCACCCGATTTCCTAAAATTTAAATCCTATATATATATATATTATATATATATAACACGGCAATTTTCTCAATCAGATCGAAACTCCTTGTATTATCCTATATCGATCAATACTTATACAAAGGTAAATCGCCCGTTATGATATTATAATATTTTAAGACTCGAAACACGTAAAATCGCTCGATTCCTTCAAAAAACCCTAACAATGAAATTCATATATCATTAAGATCGGCTTAAAAAAATTATTCCAAACCCAGAAAAAGATACACTCTAAATTCGAACTTTAAGGAATGTAGGGTTTTCTACACATGATGACCTTCGAAACCTCCTAGTGTTCTCTAATTAAATAATTCATACCGAAGGCTGCATAAATTAAAGCTGAAAGAATTTGGTTCTAAACCCTTGTCCACTCACAAGTCATAAGACGTTGAAAGATGGTTCTAAAGCCGAAAACTTCCTTGGATTTATTCTAACCATTAAGTCACCTAATTCATGTAGTACCACGTAAAGCATATACTAATATTGAGGACATATAAAACATAATTAGTTCAAGTGTTATAGATAATATTATCTACCTTTATGCCCAAACTTTGGATCTGTAAACATGATAGTTGTCGTAAATTTTCATGGTCTTCACATAACCATACAACACTAACGAAACTACTTTAAGTATGCTAACTTAGTAAAGTAATTTATGTACCTTAATTCGAAACTCAGCTCCCTGAATTACTAAGCTCCCTATGTTGTGCACTTTCTTATTCTCGACTAAACACCTTCAGCTCCCTTTGGCTTTCGTTTAGGAGGGTTTTCTCTCGTTTCTTCTCCTCCCTCGTATCTTGTGATTATCAGATCCTATTTCACTCATGAGCTATAGATATACACTAAGGTACAATTTTCGAGAATGATGATTAGACAACTTGATCGATGGTGGTTTTTCCCTAGGCTTAAGTAACCTATTATTACATTTCTAGGATTTGGGCCTTGTTATTGGAAGCCCAATTACTTATAACCCAAAGTTTTGTTCTCTGGTTATTTAAATGTTTGAATAATCCCTTTGTTAAGTCTTGAATTAATTAGAAGTTGGCACAATTTATATTTTTGTTTCAAATATTATTTTAAAACTATACTCGTTTCGAGACTTAATTAATTTATCCTAGTCTTAATTCACAAAATTGCATAATTTAATTACGTCAAATATCCCATATTAAATTTTACGGGTATTACATCCTCCTCCCCTTAAAAGAATTTCGTCCCCGAAATTATGCCGACTGGAATAATTCGGGATAACGAATTCTCATATCATCATCACGTTCTCACGTGGCTTCCTCAATTAATTGATTCCGCCACAAAACCTTAACTAACGGAATTGTTTTATTCCGGAGTCGTTTAGATTCGTACATCAAAATTTCTACTGGCCTTTCTTCGTAACTCAAGTCAGGCTTGAGTTGTTGGTAAAATAGCTCGTTCTGGATCACGTGGTTTGGGTCTGCGACGTATTTTCGTAATGTCGATACGTGAAATACGTCGTAAATTTGTGATAATGAAGCCGGCAATTCTAATTGGTACGCTACTTCGTCGACGCGTTTAAGAAATATGAACGGGCCTATGTATTTGGGACTCAACTTGCCCTTTTCCACTAAATTTAGGCGACACATTTTGTGGCCCAACTTTCTAGGATCAACAATTTTTCTATGTCTAGATTCGCCCACATATTTTCCATGTTCTCTAGGCATACGTATTCACATTCCTACCACACTTCCGCTGCGCACTCTAGGCATACTTGAATAAAATGCAGTATTATACGTACCTAATTATTTTCCTCAAAATATTCCAGCTCCTCCAAAGTTCACTAAAGGTCATCCCTTAAAATTCTAAAAAAAAAAAAAAAAAAACAATTTCCCTATGTTCACCAAAAATAATCCTTTCGAAATTCCAAATTCAATCCGAAAATAAATTTATTCACTCGAAATAATTTAACTGATAAACTCCCGAAAATAAATTCATGCCGAAAACTTTTGGAAAACCCCTAAATACCGAAGGCCCAATGAAAACTTTTATTGCAAGCCAAAAACTCATGTCATCAACATTAGGTTACCGAACACTGTAAAAAAAATGCCGAACTCTTCTATATAAAATAAATGGTGTCGAAAACTAAATACACATGCCAAGTAGCGAAAAACTTTGTTGATGTTTCCAAGAACTTTCTGAGCTTATCAATAAGATTTACCACTAAAACTATTTAGCCACCCTAATAAACCGAAAGCTTTCTTAATGTTGAAAAAAAACCATCAGCTCACCGAAGCTTCAATTTGGATTAATTGTCAAAACCCATATGTTGCTGAAAACCTAGAACATCGAAAATATATATATTTCCCGCAATCTACTTCTCTCTTATGTTCAACAACCGGTCACATACCTAATAACAACATGCAAAACCTTAACTATTCCAGCAAACTATTCTAACACCAGAAATTAATTATATAGGCAGAAACGACTAATGATCATGGCAATTTCAAAACCTGGAATTCAACTCTAACAACCACGAATACTCACATTAGCACCTATTCAAGTCACATAAATAAACCACATATCACCGAAAACATATTATTCTTACAAGCATAAATCTTACGAAGACCCTCAAAATCATAACATTTAGAGCCTAAACATGCTCAACTACCAAAGACATATAAACACGTACTCACATAATCAATCACTGAACTTACAGGCCGGGCTGGTTCACCAAGCTTTTGAGCGGCAGTACATGGACAGTCTGCAGAATCTAAAGCCTACGCTCTGATACCACCTGTGGCGACCCTACTTTTCTAATTAAGATTAGTGGCGGATTTCCGCAACGTAAGCCGCGGAAGGCCCGTCTAATTTAAAACATTTCCCTAAAATAATATACATTGCTATAAAAATCTGTCTACATCGTCTTCACTATACATGGGCCGAAGTCCCAAAAATGTCAAAAGAACAAAAAGCCCTAACGCCGCTCCACAGGTCTTCATCCATGTACCGCACCGCCCTCAAAAGTCCGTGGAGCACCGCCACCAGCCGCCTCAGTCTTGACGCGTACCGGCGTCATACTCAGTACCTACAACACGTAAACACTGAGCAATTTGCCCAGTAGGTGAATAAAGTGCATGTATGCAAGTGTGCACTCAACCCCGATCCCGGTATCTCAACATGATATAATGCACACTCTTTCCTTTCCCACATTCCTATTTCACAAAACACAGGGCCCTAGGTTAGGCTCGACACCCTCGCGCGCAAAGACTACTGGGAGGCCACCCCCAAGTCTCGCGGCAGCCTACCCTGGTAGTGCACTGGACGATCACGCCAATGGCCTCCTACCGGGTCGCTCCGCACCAAAAGTATACACTGATAGTGCACTGGACGATCACGCCAATGGCCTCCTATCAGGTCACATCAATATCTCATCCGGCGGTATGCACCTCGGGACGGTCACGCCCGAGTAGACAGATCGATCACGCCTGTCTCCGCCAGGTGCCCAGTGAGCCCAACCTCGACTCCTCTAAGAGTCACCAGTCACAAGCATCTCATTCTACCCCATACGTCACTATCTCAAATCATCACCGTCATCACTACGGTACAACCATCTCTTACCCTGACGTGATATGCACGTGCCATGTATATATATGAAATTACATAGGAACATGATTATATGAAACGTACGTAAAACAGGTAAAACACGTAAATCACGTAAGTCACGAAAATCATCGAATCACATGAAAACACATAATTCACACATGTGTTTACGCATTGTAGATGGATGATCCACCTACCTGTCCTCCCGCTATCACCAAATAAGAGGTCCGGCGTAGTCCCTATATATCGATCCTCTGAATATAATAAATATTATTAGTATTTGTACTAACCTTCAAACTCTGCAGTCTAAGATAATTATATTAGAAATTATTAAAAATATTCTAAGTATGACTTAGATCGCCCGACTTGAGCATGCACGGAAATTAGTTTCGGCCGATTCATGCATGCAGGACAACAAATTTCGCCGAGTTCTTATCCAATTCTCGAGTCGCCCGATTCCATGGCCAGCCTTAAAGTCTAATTTCGCCGAGAGTGTTATTTAAGATCCCAATCGCCCGATTGTGGTGCGTAGCTCGGCGATTCCCCAATTCGATCGAATAGTGTTAAACTTCATTAAATTATTCTAAGAGTTATAATACCCTAATTCGTCCGACTATGATAGTACAATATTCTAACGCTTGAACAACTAAAATCGTTCGATAATCACATGAAATGGAATCACCCGATTTCCTAAAATTTAAATCCTATATATATATATATATTATATATATAACACGGCAATTTTCTCAATCAGATCGAAACTCCTTGTATTATCCTATATCGATCACTACTTATACAAAGGTAAATCGCCCGTTATGATATTATAATATTTTAAGACTCGAAACACGTAAAATCGCTCGATTCCTTCAAAAAACCCTAACAATGAAATTCATATATCATTAAGATCGGCTTAAAAAAATTATTCCAAACCCAGAAAAAGATACACTCTAAATTCGAACTTTAAGGAATGTAGGGTTTTCTACACATGATGACCTTCGAAACCTCCTAGTGTTCTCTAATTAAATAATTCATACCGAAGGCTGCATAAATTAAAGCTGAAAGAATTTGGTTCTAAACCCTTGTCCACTCACAAGTCATAAGACGTTGAAAGATGGTTCTAAAGCCGAAAACTTCCTTGGATTTATTCTAACCATTAAGTCACCTAATTCATGTAGTACCACGTAAAGCATATACTAATATTGAGGACATATAAAACATAATTAGTTCAAGTGTTATAGATAATATTATCTACCTTTATGCCCAAACTTTGGATCTGTAAACATGGTAGTTGTCGTAAATTTTCATGGTCTTCACATAACCATACAACACTAACGAAACTACTTTAAGTATGCTAACTTAGTAAAGTAATTTATGTACCTTAATTCGAAACTCAGCTCCCTGAATTACTAAGCTCCCTATGTTGTGCACTTTCTTATTCTCGACTAAACACCTTCAGCTCCCTTTGGCTTTCGTTTAGGAGGGTTTTCTCTCGTTTCTTCTCCTCCCTCGTATCTTGTGATTATCAGATCCTATTTCACTCATGAGCTATAGATATACACTAAGGTACAATTTTCGAGAATGATGATTAGACAACTTGATCGATGGTGGTTTTTCCCTAGGCTTAAGTAACCTATTATTACATTTCTAGGATTTGGGCCTTGTTATTGGAAGCCCAATTACTTATAACCCAAAGTTTTGTTCTCTGGTTATTTAAATGTTTGAATAATCCCTTTGTTAAGTCTTGAATTAATTAGAAGTTGGCACAATTTATATTTTTGTTTCAAATATTATTTTAAAACTATACTCGTTTCGAGACTTTAATTAATTTATCCTAGTCTTAATTCACAAAATTGCATAATTTAATTACGTCAAATATCCCATATTAAATTTTACGGGTATTACACCTCGACTTCGTATTACTTGCATTCGAACACTTTGATTGTCCTAGGATCACAACCGAATAACAAGTGCGGAAGGCCATTAGCGACAAGATCGTCATAAATCAAGGAATTCAGCGAACCAGTATTCCTGTATTGATTTATCCTACTCTTGCCATTTTTTCCGCCATGCAAGGTTTCATCGAAGATTTCTATAGACTTTAACTTGTTAATTATAGGGTGCATCCTTGTTCTGAATCTTGCTCAGGAAGGAAAATCCTACAACTAATCCATAATTCAATCTTCCCCCCTTTAAAATATATGTATAACCTCTATTCTTGAAAGTCTATGAACAAATGGGATAACAAAGGTTCAAGAAAGAGAGACATTCTATTGAAGAAACTTTAATGAAAGAACAAAAGTTTATGAAGGATCAAGGCAGGGTTTTTCTTATCGTCTTGGATTCTAATAGTTAATTCCTGATAGAACGCATATGACGTTCATCTAGTTGGTCGGACCTGTATCGACTTGAGGTTTTAACAAGAATGGTTATAATTCAGGCGGACAAGAATTTAGAAATCATGAACATCCACCACGCTTTCGCTGCACTACTCTGATATTGAGCGTGTATAATTCTTAGAAGAAGTAGAAATATTAGGGTTATCAACATTCGTAATTAAGGACCTACGGGGTTCGGATGACTTTTGTTCATTGATGAGCTTATAAATCAAGTCCTTGAGTTCGCCGGCTTGACCTTTAAGCTCTAATCTGATCCGATTGCCATTGGATCAGTTCTGTAAAGTGTAAAAGTACTGGGTCTCGTTCGCATAGGAGATTAGGTATAACCCCGTGACTCGACTCACCAGTAAATCCGCTAGTCATTCTATAATATATCAAACAAATAGGCACGTTATCGTAAGCCCATAAACATATCAAACGTAAAACTTACAGGCAAGGCTGATCCTCCAGACTTTTGAGCGGCCGTACATGGACAGTCTACAGAATCTATATACTAAGCTCTGATACAACCTGTGGCGACCCTCACTTTCTAATCTTATTTAGGGGCGGATTTTCGCAACGTAAGTCGCGGGAGACCCGTCTAACAGAAACTTTACCTAAAATATGATATATTACTACGAAAACATAGCCTACATCGTCTTAATTATGCATAAGCCGAAGCCCCAAAATATATTCCTATCAAAACATATCCTAACATCGCTCCACAGGTCGTCATCCATGTACAGCCCTGCCCTCAAAAGACCCTGGAGTACCGCCGTCAGCCCGCCTTAGTCGTGACGTTTCTCAACGTCCGACTCTATTGTACCTACAACACATAAAACGTGAAATGAGCTTATAAAGCTCAGTAAGTAGAAACCATGCAATGCTCGTGTCCTAAAACGCAAAGGCATCCGCGCCAATGCTTCCTAATCGTATCATGTAATTCGTGTCTTAAAATTCATGTCTTGTCTTATCTTGTAGTTCGTGTCTTGTCTTGTAGTTCATGTCTTGTCTTATCTTTAGTTCGTGTCTTGTTTTGTAGGGCCCTTGGCTTATCTTGCTATGCACCATCATGGAGCTCAAACCCACTAGGGGTAAATATATATAAATATGGACGATACTTCCACTGAGAGGCTAACCCTAAGGCGCCTTTCCAATCCCAATGTAGTTTATCGATCCCACGGACGCTCACACTGGTAGACTTACTCTGAGGTTGCTGACACCAATTATATCCTTGGTGCCGTTTGTTTCCTCAGGGTGCATCTTTCAGGTCGCAACTTTCCGCCACATGCATGCCCTTGCCTTGAGACATGTCATGTCATGCCTTGAAACCGGTGACATAAAATCACCATGGTAGCATAGAAGAGCCATTAAATGCAAACTTTTATCGTATTTAAGCAATCATACTTGACTTATACTCGTGTCTTGTAACTTCGTGTATGCACGTGATAATGCGTACGTGAATAATGCCGAAGTGCTTGTCATGCCACTTCATGTAATAATTAATTCATGTAAATAAATAAATCACATAAGGGTTCACGTAAAGTCATAAAAGCATATAATCATGTCATTCAAGCACATAACCATGTAATTCATGCACATATAAATTTATGTGTTGTAGTTGGGATCTCCACTTACCTGGTATCCCTAGCTTATCGTACGGTAAATCGTTAACCTTCAAACCCTAAGTATAGAAGCATATAAAATTAGGGTTTGTTAGTCTAAGTATAATCTTACTAAAGTGGCTTAATTTGAAAACCCTAATTTCGACTTCTATAAATTTCGAAACCCTAAAATTTAGAACTTTAATCTAAACTGAGAAATACCATTTCAGAGATAGATCTCGAGTGGGATTGTGAAATGCTATTGATATAAATCTCGGCATGTTGATAAATCTCGAAGTGTATGGTGAGTTGGATTTCGACATGATATAAGGGTTCGACATTTAATACTACACAAAGATCTCGATATAGACTATGATTTCGATATAGTATATACTAAATGGATCTCGACATGATGCTTGGACTTAATAATGACGTTTCGAGGTCTTTCTCAAGAATAGATCTCGATATGCATGTCGAGATTATGAATAAGAGGTCGGTATGTATTTATATAATAAGATGTCGAGCTTCATGACATTCATGCTACTATACATTAAAAGATCTCGACATAATTTAAAGAGGCATGTCGATATTATAAGCTAAATGTCGAGGTGTGTTTCGACATTACAAGGATTTCAATACCAACTTCACATTACAATAAGCATAATCGCCCGATTCATTATATAAATTAATATTCTATTACGTAGCTCGGTGGTTTCCTATTCTATCGAAGCTAACTATGCATGAATTATTAATATATTCCAAGACTTCAAATAACCTAAATCGACTAAAGACTTTCATTGATTGGACGTCATTCAGCATCAGTCGAAACTCAAAATATATTCAGTTCATTCGAAGGTCATTCTTTCTATTGAAAATCATCTTGACTTCTAAATTTGGTCGATTGTGTTGTGCATAAAGAAGGTTTCGCCCGATTTGTTTTACTCTTAGTCACCTTCGCTGATACTCTTAGTCCACAGGTTAAATCCATACTAAAGTGTCCCTTAGTCATGATGAATATTAAAATATTTCTGCCCGAACGTTTACCTAAGTATTTTAATTTTTATTCCCTTAAAACCTAAACTGCTCGAATATGGTTCTTCCTATCAGAGATAATTTTAGTCATGTTAGCATGATCTTATACTCAAAATTTAGGGTTTTCCTCAAGAACACTTTAAATACCCTAAGAGTTTTAATATTTCAAAACCTTCGAAACTTAGAATTTATATAAATACCTAAACAGCTAACCTTTCTTGCGTTTAATAATCCTTAGACACGTTAGTCTACAATTAAAGCATAAAATTAAGGTAAGATATACCTACTTCCAAGCTTATGAAGGAGTGTGGTTTTCAAATTTCTTCTCTCTTTCCTTTGACGTTTTTTGTGATTTATGATCGTTTTCTCTAGACTACTTTTAATCTACTAGATAAATATTGGAGCTTGGAAATTGGTAATTGAGTTGACAAGTAGGTGACTAAGCTAGTTATCTTTACCTCACATGTAAGAAATCCTTACGTGGCTTTTATTTATGCAACTTTACATGAGTAATGATTGGTCTAATTTCAATATTATATGCATCGATTGAAGCTCAGTCGATCGAAACTATTTCTAGGCCTTGTGAATTGATCGATTTAATTTAAACATATTCAATCATGGCACACAACAATAATCGATCGATTTGTCTCTTCACTTGTTCTCGGCGATTGTAGTAGTCACATATAAAGGAATCGATCGATTTTCCTTACCTCAGCGAAAATTCACTTATAAAGCTTGAAATCGATCGAAACCTATACCTTAAGGTTTATTTAAATTCTATATTACCCCTACAATCGGCTGATTCTTAATTGTTTAGCTATCACATATCACACGGCGAAAGTTAACATAGATATATATATCTATTCCCAAAATCGTCCTAATTCAACCTTCAGTTAAGTCCCAATATTTCATCGGCCGATTCAGATTCTAATATTTAAGGATTTGAAATCGATCGAATCTTTTCTAAAACTTCCACAGTACACGTTTAAATGCCATCAAAATTTTCTAAGTCTTAAATTCATCACATAAATCATAAATCATATAACATATACATAACACCTAGCACGGAGTCACATTGGCATATATATATGACCGTAATACATATATCATGTAACACGTAATTCACATAATACACAAGTCACGTAAACATTAAGAATATTAGTACATCTGTTCACAAAATAATTCGTGTGTTACAACTGATTCTCCTATAGTCTTAACTTCTTTATTTAAAAAATCCAACGAAATTTCTAACCTACTACTAATTAAATCGTAAAACCCCTAATTAAATTTTACAGGTATTACATGTAACACTAAACAATTGACATCAACATTATGTTAATACTTATCTTATCTTTAAGGAACATAGGTTATTTTATTATCGAATATATATGAAAAGAATAAACATGTCAATGTTATTCTGTATTGCGACGCACTATGTTGGATATTGTGATAGAAGAAGGTTCACTACTGGATATGTGTCAACTTTGGATCAGCTGCAGTATCATAATGTAGCAAGAGACAACCGATAGTGCCGAAGAGGCCAAGTATCAAGCAGCAGCAATGGCAGCCTAAGAAACACTTGAATATATTTAGCGATGCGGTGCATATATTTTAACCGTCACCGGCAATCGTTATCCACGATAGATGATATATATAAGTGAACTCCTTAGAAATTAAGGAGTGCGTTGTACAAGGGACTCATTATCAAAAATTTAGAGAGAAAATTAATGCCAAACCATTGCTTGAGCTCCAAGTCATTTCTCTCTCAAACTTCAATGTGGTAATCTCATACGTAACTTTCAATTTCTTAGATATCGATTAGATTCTTGTCTAGATCGATTAGGTTGGATGAATTAGGGTCCTGATAATTGGTAACAGAGCTGAGCGTGTTAGGATTTGGACTAAATTGTTGAATTTTCGAAAGTGATTTTTTATTTTCCGTGCACTGTTCTTCGTCGTAATTGGATTTGCTGTTATTGATGTTCGATTATGTGTCTCTATTAGATCTGAGCTTGTTTTCGTTTGCTCGAACCAATAATTCCTGCGAATTTTGAAGATTGATCGGAAAAATGTTCTTCGCGATCTTAATCTTATTTTTCGAAAGTTGAACTGATTTTGCTTCGATTGTGCTAAATCGAGTGTTTGTTCTTGTCAATTGCATGATCTCGATTGATTACCCAGACTTTCGTAGACTAATTTGCTTTTTTCTGTCGGATTTGTGATAAATTGAGTTTTCATGTTCTTCGTGAAATTCATCAATTTCTGAAAATTTTGACGTACTTTGCTGTTTTCTGGTTTAATTCTGTGTTAGAAACTGATATTCGTTCAATTCTATGATTTTCGTTCAATAACCCAGGCTTAATCTGCAATATTAATTGTTTTGAGTTGAATTCTAAATTTTCGGTAAGTGTTCTGTTCGTAAGCCTCGGAGATAGTTCTCGATATACTACTGTTTGAGAGTACATGAGCGAAAACTAGTGAGCGAGAAAAATACGTGAGGGAAAAACTTAGCTATCGAAAACAGTACCAATAGAAAAACATATCTATCGAAAACAGTACCAATCGAACAACTTAACAATCGAAAACGATAACTGTAGAAAAACATGACAATCGAAAACAGTAACCAACAGAAAACCTATTTCACTGAAAACTATCGAAACTTGTTTTCTTGTGCAAGTAATCATTACTTTCATTTGCAAAGCGTGGCAATCATTGGACAATCGTTGCTCATCATTGTTTTTCATCATTGCATTATTATAACTTTCAACTTCGAATATAAAAGCCATCGAAAAATCTTAGGCATTCAAAATTTGTATACTATCAACGAAAAACATTCACTTTTATAAAACATTCCAAATATTTTCTAAAGCCATTGAAAAATTTTTCCTCTTTCATAAATCATTCGAAAAATTCTACTCGAAAATATTTTTCGATCAAAACCAGTGCATTACATAGACATTGAAAAACTTTTACTCGAAAATAATTTTGGGCGAAAATAGTGCTTTTCATCTTTACTCGAAAACCCTTTTAGTCGAAAATAATTTATCGAACGAAAAACTAACTATTCGAAAAACTTTTTTCGACCCTCATTTGTGCGAAAAACTTTTTTCGACCCTTATCTAGAAAATATTTTTCGATCACTTACACATACATGTTTTCGACCACTAAGGTTTTTGCTACTTATATTTTTCGATAACCTTTTCGAAACTTTGACTTGCGAAAATTTTATTCGATACCCAACAGTTTTTCCATAGAAGACATTTTCGATATTCAAAGCAAAATAATTTCGATATTTCATTGGCATACTATTAAAAGTTTTGATAATTTTTCTGAAGTTCCGTAATAAATTTAAATCTTTTTTGTTAACACCCAAAGTTTTCGATAATCACTATTCTCGACAAAACCAAAACTTTTCGAAACTGAAATTTTTAAAAGCTAAATATTTTAATCAATATTAAAAAAATCAAATCCATAAAACACGTTAACGATCAAAATATCCAACCAAAATTTAACTAAAATAAACACATTACGGATCCAAATAAGATCATAAAAAATTACAAAACGAAGTAACAACATTACAAGACCAAGTAACAATCCATTATAATTGTGCAATGGAACTACATGAAAAATATAATAATGAACTTGAAAATGTTAGAACACTAAAGACTAAGATAGAAACCTTAGAAACTAAGGTTAAGGAACTTAGCAATAATTCTGAAGTAGTCGAAGTAGAGAAAAATCACGAGGCATATAAAGCTACAATTTCCATAGATGAATGTAAAGCCAAACAAGAGTTAGAATTAAGACTAGCTAGTGCTCTCGATAAGATCTCTAGCCTTGAATCTAAGCTAGAAATTTCTGAATCTAACCTTAGGCGCTCTAGTGCGAAAATAGATGAACTAGCTAAGAGCTTGAATTTTAGTGAGACTAAGCATATTCAATTAGAGGAACATAATTCTATAGTTAAGGAACTTGAGGACATGTTAGACAATAACTACAAATGCTTAGGTAAGAGCTTAGATGAGAAATATAGCCTTAAGTGTAGATTGTCTAACGCTAATGAGAAAGCGCTAATCTAGAAGTAAATATAGAAGGATCTAATTCTAGGATTAGTGAACTAACAAAGAGCTTAAGTGCCTGTGAAGCCGAAAAGCATACGGCTCAAAATAACTATGCTTTCTTAGGTGAAGAACGTAAGAAGCTCTATTCTAAGATTAAAAAATTAGAGGATCTTCTTACGAAGAAGTGTCAGATGGACCAAACAATATTTATAAATAAGCTAGTGGATATAGAATTCTATAATCCTAAGGAAGGCCTAGGTTTCGACAACCCATGCAATTTGAAAAAGGTCGATTGCAAACAATTATATGATATCAAGTACATGGGTCTAGGAGTAACTCAATTAATGTGTTTTACAAGTGCTTCTGAAATAAACGCACTTGAAGACACTAAGCGTAAAACCAAGGCCAAGGCTGAAATTCGATACGACAATACTGAACTTAACGCTAGTTACAAGATAACTGGAATTCCCCTGTCAAGTGACTACGATATATCATATCCCTCTTGTGAAAACAAGAAAAATGAGGAAGATACTAACACTAATTCTGAAAAGACTACTTTCTGTTATATGCCTTCAAAATTAGAAAAATAGATGTACATGCTACTTTAGAAACAAAAAGGAAGACTTTTGAAGCTCAAAAGCATGCGTTTTATTGAATATTCAAATATAAAAAATTCCTCTATTCCAAAATTTTTTAAAACATTGTCCTGATTTGCCTTTAAAAGAAAAGCCTTTCATCAAGGACAAGAGAAATCTAAAGAAAAATTCTTTTCCTGTTTAAGAAAAATTGCTTAGGTTAAGAAAGAAAAAGAGCCTTTAACTGCTAATAGATCAAATATTCCAATTTTTAATGCAGTTACTTCTACTTGTTCTTTAAAGTCTATCAATTTTAGAAGTACAAATTTCGAAATTGGCTCTTCTTCTATAACGAAAAATAGTCATTCTAGTCCAAAGAGCGTAAATTCTGTAAATGATTATTATTATTCTAAGGAAGAAAATGCATTTACTTACCATGATCCTAATAATTCTCAAACGCATTTTCCTTCTAATCATTATGTGAAAAATGTGCATTCTCCATGTAATAAATGCGATACCTGTGCTTTGTATGCTTATCAATCTATTTGTTCGTATTCTTACATGAAGAATCGAGTCAAAGTCAAATCCAGAAACATTTATTACGACTGAGTAATGAGGAGATCTTTAAAATACACATTTTAGGAGCACATTTTCAAAAGCTGAATTTTCTTATCCGTGTAAAATCATGCAAAAATGGATTCCTAAGATGGATATCAAGTCACAGAGTCCAAATCAATGGATTGCTAAGACTACTTCTTCGACCGACTTAGGAGCACAATCTAATTTTACACGTTTTGAGCCTAACTTGTATTCTGCTAGTAAGGGAGGACCCCCAACAATGGGTACCAAAGTCCCGATAGTTTTGAAGATTTTCCTCATGTATGGTATTCCGAAGATAGTTGCTCCACATACATGATAAAGGGCGAGCAGCAGAGCAAGTACAACGATTGCCTACCTAAGCGACAAATTCGGTAACAAAATTCCTTACTCATGTTTTTTCTAAAAGTGCTGAAATATTAGGATAAGTCACAATTAATTTTTTTAGGGATTGCAATTTGGTACATTATGCATCTGAGCTGAAATGTTATGCCAAATTTTTTAAAAACTTTTATCATGTATTTTACACATATAGCTATTATATAAAAAAAAACAAAATCTTTTCATGCATTTTTTTTGACTTTTTATTCTAATGCATCTTCAATTTTTTTCTTTGAAAATAATAAAAAGATTTAATGCATTTATTTATTTTTTTCTTATCATGTTCATATTTTTTTTCACACATTTCATGCATTGTTTTGAGAAACAAAATAAAACAAAAACAACGAAAAAATGGGGAATGACGATTACTCAATCTACTTTGATTTGCTCATAAAAATATTTCCGTGATATATGATTGATTCTTTGCTTAATTGTCTAGTTACATTCTTTTGTCTAAAGTGATTATTATGTTCCACTAGACACAAAGCTACATTACATGTGTGAGAATTTGAGCCTTATTATTTTTTAAACAGATTTATCCTTGAGTGAGTCACACATCAAATGCTTGTCTTAACTTGTATTTCTTGGCCTCATACCCGCCTTGCGTTAGATCGTTATGAAAATTATTAGGCACTTAGGAAAATTCCTCACTTTGCCAAAATCAAAATATCATCCTTGAATTATTCCTCTAGTCATCCTCTTGAGACTTCTCCGATATCGTTTTCTTCATTTGAATCCCGATCAAGCCTTTAACCGTATTCAATAAATTTCGGGAGTTTGCACAAATGAGATAGGATTCGGAGAAAAAGGCGATAAAAGAAAAAGAGGTAGAGATTAACAAAATGAGGTGGAAAACGCACACGCGGAATGCTCAACATACAATAAACAGTCCAAAAGAACCTGCTCTCCCAATTATTGAAATCTTCTAGAAATCATAAGAAGAGGGCATGGATCTTGCTGTGAACTTCTCCTTCGATAATCTCGTATACTCGTCAGGACGGCTGGAAAGAGGAGCACCACGAAGTGAATTCTCCAACGATAATCTGGTCTTATATCGAGACAACGAGAAGAGGGGCACGGCCTTGGGTTCGAAATTTCATAATTGTGAACTCTCCAACGATAATCTTTGAAACCTTTTCAGGGATAAAAAGAAGAGGAGCACGGTATCGGCCCGAGAATAAAAAAGAAGAACTTCTCCTTAGATAATCTGTCAGGAATCGAAAACTTTACATCATTTCATGCACTCAGATATGCATATGCATATTAATTTATGATAGAAGTACAGATGGGGAAAATATTAATTAAGGTATTATAGTTTTAGAATTTAAAATAGGTATAAGTTGTGAAAATAGAATTTTCCCGAAAATTAGAATTTTTCTTTGAAATATAGAATTTGCGAAATAGATAGAGTACGAAAGTAGGAGTTCGAATTTGAAAGTAATGAGAATTCTGATTTCTCAAAATAGAAGCTTTTGAACTTTAATTTTCGAAAGACTAGGTCAAATACTTCATGTGAAGGGAAAAGTAAATTTAATTTATTGTTCCTTTTACATACCTCAGCATGCGCTGGGCTAGCTCAAGATGTGGCTTCTTTGACTATCATAAGTTGACTAGCGAATCCTATTGCGTATGAGATGTCTGGCAAGTCAGCATTAAATAAATTAGACCCACAAAAAGTTCCCTGTACATAGTCACATTCTCCAAGTCTCTGCCATCTTCCACACATATCTTGGTGTTTGCTTCAATTAGGTTGATATTTGCTAGTAGTCAATCATGTCGAACTTTCTAAGTAGATTTTTGTTTTGCATATTTTAACTGGTACAATAATAATCCATCACTTGTTTCCTTCAACTCGAGCCCCGGAAAATGTTTAAGCTCTCCACGTTCTTTCATTTGGAATCTCACCGATAAATTCCTCCTAAGGAATGTTTACTTAGATGGATAAGGCCAGATAAATCGGTTGTATACTGATATGCACATGTTCAGTTGCCAACATATATCCCATTTAAAGCCCGAGACAAAAAGTTGGCCCGCTATTATAATCTATTGGGCCCAAGATAACTTATCACAAGGAGTTTGACGTGATTAATAATCCAACCCATACTATTTTAAATGAAATGACTAAATTACCCATAGAGCAAGATGAATATCTAACTTTCTTACCATGCGCAGG
>JAPQWV010004988.1:0-24000 GCA_027422505.1 Craterostigma plantagineum
CACCTGCCAACTCCAAATTCTTAGAGAAGTTGCGGGAAAATTCGAAGCTTTCAACTTCTCGCGGGCTTGAGAGTTGTTCGATGTACTTTGGCTGCGTCGAGGAAGAATAATACTGTTGTTGTTATTGTTGTTGTCTGAACGTTGATTGAGTTCGTATAATTTTCTTCCCATTGATGTAAGAAGAGATGGTGTTATTGTAAGTTTTAATCCAAGTGGGCTTTTCTCTCCATCGTCATCTTCTTCTTCTACTTCTTCTTCTCCTCCTACCTGTCGATAAATTAAGAAATTGAGAGTTGGAGATTCGAAACATTGCTAACAAAGGTGAGCCAAGACTAAAACGGATTTCATTTAATTTTGTGACATGGTAGTGATTCCTTCATGCATGAAGGTTTACATCTTAATAAGAACAAAATATACAGGTGTGTTTCATTTATGTGCAGTTGGATTTTTCGAACGAGGTTACAAAATTTCTTACGCGCCATCGAACACGTGTCGTTGTGAAAAAACTATCAGCGAAAAACAACTTTGATCATCGACGCAATAAATTTGATTGCATCAGCGAAAAAATGCGAGTGATTGTGATCGACACGTGGTGTGTGAATGAAAAGTGCGACAAGTAATAATTAAAACGAATACTAGATTACTATCACCGACGTGCGATAGGCAGTGAACCTATCGTTTGTAGTGCAGTAAAGTGAGTAACGAGTATCGAACACGAGGAATAAATCAAGTACCAGTAATGACCATCGACTCGATATTTAACCTTAATAAAATACGAACTTTGTTTGACGACTTATCCTAACAGATCGTTCCTAAATCAACTAGAGATTCAAATAGCACGCTTAAAACTGATACGAAGCTTCAGATAATAAAGAAGTGCTCGGGATTCGAATCCCGCTAGGTGTCATCGACTGAGATAATAAAATCGTTCCTACGTGATCTTGACTAAATCGCAGTAATTTCCTACCCGCTCGCGAATTTGCTGTCGCCCTAAACGCTCGCGGGGATCTAAAATTCAATAATTACTAACGGCGAGGATCGAGTATTTGCTTTCGCCCTATACTCGAATCCTATCTTCTATGAACGGCCTAAACGTTGTTTAGCTGTCGCCCTCAACGTTTTTCCACACGATCACTTTAACACATAGACATATTAAAGCGACGAAACATATTCATAGAACGATAAATAGTCAAAACACGAAATCACGATAATATACGTCTTAAGTACGACTAATCCTAGCGTTCATCTAATCCCAAACACAAACGGGATTTAGCTACGCATAATAGACGAGATAACAACGAAGATTGTAGAGAACAGAGAAGAAGAAGTCATGATCTTGAATACTGGCGAATTATTGATGCTTGCTTGATAAATCTTCGTTCTCTGATCAATTGGGCGTGAATTCGTCGTTGCTTCGCCTCTTGCGCTCCGGGATGTAATTCTGTGTTCTTTTCGCCCTAAATTCGTCCCCAGATGGTTTGGATTTGATCTCTGGTAAGTTGTCTCGCTTTCTGGGTCGAATTTGGGCTTTTTATAGTGAAATTCGACACTGTCACGGCCTGGGACAAGATAGGTCACGGCCGTGACACTTTCTGGGCGAAAATTGAGCTCACTGCCGCTCGTCACGGCCTGGTGCAGTAGCGTCACGGCCGTGACCGTCTCAACAGCTTTGCGGCAGTTTCGTATTTCTCTCGGATGGAGGGGTAAACGATGTCCGATTGACCTGAAATTTTAACCATAGATAGAAGACTCGGCAATCTTGATTATGACCAAAGGAATTCTCAATCCGAGGTCTGGATTGAGAGATATGAATTTTCTAATGCTGCTGCTGCTATGGGTCACGGCCTGGTGCAGTAAGTGTCACGGCCGTGACACCAAGCAGTGTTCTCCTCTGGTGGACGTCACGGCCTCGTGCATGGACTGTCACGGCCGTGACAGAGGGCAGTATTCGTCCTTTTTGCTCCGTTTTGCCTCGTTTTCGCTCCTTTTCGCTCGAAACTCGTCCTAAGCTCCTTCAATATCAAAATGAGTGTAAATATGTCGAATAAATGCATAAATTGATTGCTAAAGCTCTATATACCCCAAATAAATACTACGATAAACGTATCGAAATACGTTTATCAAACCTCCCCACACTTAAGCATTTGCTTGTCCTCAAGAAATTAGAAGTAAGATTAGGCATCACATCAAGATAACGGCACGATTATTCGCAATTTATCATCAAAGCTAGAAAGCACAAAAGGAATCAAGCAAACAATCACGGATGTTACACTAATGACTTGCACTTGTCGACCTAAACTTCCTTCGCACTGCTAATCGAGACTCATACCTCACAAGGATTCGCTCAAGTCGTTCAATGTATAGGCTAAATTTATAGTGAATCACTCAAATTCGTGCGCTAGTCCAACCCCTGCCATAGGCTTGCAGGCTAATCGCATATCTACTATTTAAAGTGGCAAGCATAAATCTGAGGGTCTTTTCGGGAGAATATGGATCAAATAGTCATAAAATGGTACGCATATCCAATGAACATGCAATCTTTAAGCTAGGGTACGTAAGCGAAAAATTTCGAAGAACATAGCATGATCGAACAGAAAATCACACGTCCCAGCACAGGATTCAACATTCTTGCCCCGAAATCCTAGACTTTTCTGCCCGACCCCTGTCAACTCAGTTCTCTTTCATTTTCTGCCCTTTCCCCTTAATTACGCTCTAGTGCACTACCCTTATTCCCTCAAAACATCAAGGTTCGGCTTTTGTCGCAAAGAATACATCGTCACAGCGAATGCCGTGTACCTAGGGATACTTATTACCAAAACCTATATCTTGCCAAAAGGTTTATGGGTATGCTTATGAAAAGGGATCAGGTCATTTCAGAAAACGGTCAAATCAGGGGCGAGTCATTTCACAAATAACAGAGAAGAACACCAAATCATACACTGAACAGTAACTCTCAAGTTCGACTTCTGCTCTATTCTAACGAATTCGGGTTCATATAATTTCTGGAGGCTTATATGAGTCAGGGGCATCATATGAGGTACGCAACGAATAGGCTCAGGCTCAAAGGGGCTAACTATTGGGTTAGTCATGGTGGGAAGTTTTGGCTCTGGACTTAATTCCTAATGCCCTCGTCATTTCTACACTAACACACCAAAAACAGTTCAACACGCATTAGACAGGCAAGTTCTAGAGAGATATAGACTAGGCACGTCACACAACCAAGAAAAAAAAATGAGCATAAGCTCGTCAGGCTCAAACTCTCACAACGAAATGGGGTTATGTGTACGAAACTCTCAAAACAGTGCTAAATCTATTCAGGCAAACATGATTCGGTCAGTCATGCATATCCTAAATGCTCACAAAGATTCATAATAATGCAGACTAACTCGAAATAAACGCCAAAACTCGTGCCAGCGTTCAAGAATTCATGCCTTTCTAACGAAAATTTTAGCTCAGAGATACGTCATAAAAAATTTAAAAATTTTCACGTAAGTTTTCAAACTAGAATCCCCTCCCCACACTTAAACCTGACGTTGTCCTCAACGTAAAAAAAATAAAAGGAAGAGAAAAAGAGTTTAAAAAGAGCGTGACTCCCCTGACAAATAGATGACGTGGTCGTGAAGTAGTCGTGACTGAACGCGTGCAGGTCGTGGATCGTGACTCATGATATCCTGACATAACTTAAAAGAAATGAAACGTAAAAAGGAACTAGACATAGATAATAAAAATAATAATATATTTCATATGCATCATAGTCATAGGTAAATAAATAAAAGAAAGTACTAGATAGATAACACATGGGTTGCCTCCCAAGTAGCGCTTCCTTTACCGTCTTTAGCCGGACGTGCTTTCGTTCGCTTAGGGTGGCTGGAAGTCGAGGTACAGCATCTCTTTTCTGCTCAAGTTTTCCTCGCCTACATCCATACCTTGGCGGTGTCTCCATTCACCGGGCAGCGATTTCAACTCTAGTGGCGTTCGCTCCTCGACTGGGCTCTTGTCCTTAACTTCTTCGCTGCTCTCGTCGATGGTTATGATGGGTTCATCGATCTCCTCCCCACACTTATCGATTTCCACAATCGTGTGCCTATCATGCTTGCTGACCTGTGACAGACCTTGCACAGAAAAGAGAAAATCGCGCTCAAAGACATCTAAGAAATAGCATTTATCATCTTGCTCGTTGCTCTTTTTCATCGAATCAGCCATATTGAATGTAACTTTTTCGCCGTCTACTGTCAAGGTTAATGTTCCATTCCTAACATCTATCATGGTCTCGCCTGTAGCTAAGAATGGTCTACCTAGAATTAATGGAACATTTTCATCCTCGTCCATGTCTAAGATCACAAAATCAGCAGGGATAACGAACTTATTGACCTTAACTAGAACATCCTCGATAACACCTAGAGGGTATTTTAACGATCTATCGGCCAGTTGAATACTCATTCTAGTGGGTCGTGGTTCACCTAATTCTAAACGCTTAAACATGGAGTACGGCATTAAATTTATACTAGCACCTAGATCAGCTAAAGCATGCTCAACAACTAAATCACCTATCAAACAAGGAATTGTAAAACTCCCTGGGTCCTTGAGCTTTTTCGGTATCTTGCTCTGGAGTATCGCTGAGCACTCTCCTCGTAGGTATACCGTGGAGACGTGTTCGAGCTTCCGTCGGTTCCTCAGCAAGTCCATCAGGAACTTAACGAAACTGGGCATCTGCACAATAGCTTCAATAAACGGTAAGTTAATATGTAATTCTTTGCACATAACCATAAATCTGCCAATTAGTGCCTCGTCTTTGTCCTTCTTCAGCCGTGCTGGATAGGGAATCTTCGGCTGGTATGGCATCACTGGTGGCCGCTCATTCTCCCTCGCTTTTTCTATTTCGGGTGCAGCCTCCTCCTTTTTAGGTTGAACCTTCTCTTTTTCAGGTGCAGCTTCCCTCAACCGAGCTGGGTACGGGATCTTTGGTTGATACGGCTTCACGAATGGTCGCGTCTTTCTCTCGTTATCCTTGACCTTCTCGACTCCGTCTCCCTTGCTTTCCTCCATTTCTGTCTCGTCGTGGCCCTCGAAATCGACTTCCTCCTTTAAATTCTGCTTGGTGGGAGCTTCTTGTAATCCTCTCCCACTCCTCAGGGTCACCGCATTGCAATACTCCTTGGAATTTGTCTCGGTGTAGCTCGGGAGTGATCCTTGATTTCGCCTCGCCATTTGCTTTGCTAATTGCCCCACTTGCTGCTCCAACCTCTTGATCGAGGCGTCTGTATTCTGAGCACGGACGTCATTTGCCTCCATGTACTCCTCCATCTTTGCCATCCGACTTTCGTGGGCTGCCGCGGTGCTGCTGAAGTTCGTGAGGAGCGTCTTCATCATATTCTTCATCTCCTTCATATCATCGGATCCTCCGACAGGTGCATTCTGATATTGGTGTAGCACCCCGTTTTGGAAACCGGACGGTCTGGGCTGAAATCCTGGCGGTCCTTGCCCTTGATTATTCTGATTCCCGTACGCGAGATTGGGGTGCGCTCGAGGCTGGTAGCTTTGGCCACCTTGGTAATTTCCCATATAATCGATGTGCTCCAACGACTGCCCGAGTTGGCATTCGGACGTTTCGTGGGCTGCACCACAGATCCCGCACAGTGGTACGTAAGGCGTATGTTGTGATGGTGCAGTGGTCCTCACGGCGTTCACGGGTTGCGTCTGCCCGGACTTGGGAAGTAGTGCGCCAATCATCGTCTGCAACTGGGAGTTCGTCGAGGCAATTTGTTGCTGGAGCGCCTCGATCTTAGCGTTAGTGGCCGTCTCCTCGCTCACGCCGAACACGCCTGGCATCTTGATCCTCGTGTTACCTCGCATGAAGCTGTTCCTCGAGTAGTCCTCGATTAAATTCCAAGCGTCTGTAGCAGAGAGCTTCACGAGCCCTCCTCCTGCGGCTCCGTCCAACATGTGAACGGTCTGGTCGTTGAGCCCCTCGTGAAATCGGTTGATATGAGCTGCCTTCGACATCCCATGTTGTGGGCACCTCTTCAGTAGCGCTTTGTAACGCTCCCATACCTCGTAGAGATTTTCTGAGTCCTTCTGGTAAAATAGTGATATCTCCGTCTTCAGCCTTAGAACCTTTGATAGTGGGAAGTAGTGGCCAATGAAGGCGGCTCGCATCTCTTCCCACGTGGTGATCGATCTGGGCGGCAACATCTCCAACCAGTCCTTCGCCCTGAACTTCAACGAAAACGGGAATAGCATCAACTTGATCGCATCGCCCGAGACACCGTTGATCTTGATGGTGTCGGTCACCGTCAGAAAGGCCTTCAGATGGGAGTAGGGATCATCGTCGGGATTGCCTTCAAACTGAGCCGTCTGGAAGATCATCTGAAGCCAAGAGTGCTTCAGCTCAAAATTGCTGTTCTCGATCGGCGGGATGATAATTGCCGACTCAGTACCGCCTAGCGCGGCATTCTTGAGGAGATCTTGTAGTGATGGCTCCTCCTCGTGGACGGGCACTCTGTGGTCCGCCATATCCACTTCTGTATCTAGACTAAAAGAAATTGACCCGTCAAAGAAATAACGAAAATAACAATAACTAAAAGAACAAATAATGCCAACAGTAATAAAGAAAAGAAGAGGAAAACTTCAAATAAAAATGGCTAAATTACCGAACTACGGTGTTCCTAATATCAATTTATTCCCCGGCAACGGCGCCAAAAACTTGATCGACACGTGGTGTGTGAATGAAAAGTGCGACAAGTAATAATTAAAACGAATACTAGATTACTATCACCGACGTGCGATAGGCAGTGAACCTATCGTTTGTAGTGCAGTAAAGTGAGTAACGAGTATCGAACACGAGGAATAAATCAAGTACCAGTAATGACCATCGACTCGATATTTAACCTTAATAAAATACGAACTTTGTTTGACGACTTATCCTAACAGATCGTTCCTAAATCAACTAGAGATTCAAATAGCACGCTTAAAACTGATACGAAGCTTCAGATAATAAAGAAGTGCTCGGGATTCGAATCCCGCTAGGTGTCATCGACTGAGATAATAAAATCGTTCCTACGTGATCTTGACTAAATCGCAGTAATTTCCTACCCGCTCGCGAATTTGCTGTCGCCCTAAACGCTCGCGGGGATCTAAAATTCAATAATTACTAACGGCGAGGATCGAGTATTTGCTTTCGCCCTATACTCGAATCCTATCTTCTATGAACGGCCTAAACGTTGTTTAGCTGTCGCCCTCAACGTTTTTCCACACGATCACTTTAACACATAGACATATTAAAGCGACGAAACATATTCATAGAACGATAAATAGTCAAAACACGAAATCACGATAATATACGTCTTAAGTACGACTAATCCTAGCGTTCATCTAATCCCAAACACAAACGGGATTTAGCTACGCATAATAGACGAGATAACAACGAAGATTGTAGAGAACAGAGAAGAAGAAGTCATGATCTTGAATACTGGCGAATTATTGATGCTTGCTTGATAAATCTTCGTTCTCTGATCAATTGGGCGTGAATTCGTCGTTGCTTCGCCTCTTGCGCTCCGGGATGTAATTCTGTGTTCTTTTCGCCCTAAATTCGTCCCCAGATGGTTTGGATTTGATCTCTGGTAAGTTGTCTCGCTTTCTGGGTCGAATTTGGGCTTTTTATAGTGAAATTCGACACTGTCACGGCCTGGGACAAGATAGGTCACGGCCGTGACACTTTCTGGGCGAAAATTGAGCTCACTGCCGCTCGTCACGGCCTGGTGCAGTAGCGTCACGGCCGTGACCGTCTCAACAGCTTTGCGGCAGTTTCGTATTTCTCTCGGATGGAGGGGTAAACGATGTCCGATTGACCTGAAATTTTAACCATAGATAGAAGACTCGGCAATCTTGATTATGACCAAAGGAATTCTCAATCCGAGGTCTGGATTGAGAGATATGAATTTTCTAATGCTGCTGCTGCTATGGGTCACGGCCTGGTGCAGTAAGTGTCACGGCCGTGACACCAAGCAGTGTTCTCCTCTGGTGGACGTCACGGCCTCGTGCATGGACTGTCACAGCCGTGACAGAGGGCAGTATTCGTCCTTTTTGCTCCGTTTTGCCTCGTTTTCGCTCCTTTTCGCTCGAAACTCGTCCTAAGCTCCTTCAATATCAAAATGAGTGTAAATATGTCGAATAAATGCATAAATTGATTGCTAAAGCTCTATATACCCCAAATAAATACTACGATAAACGTATCGAAATACGTTTATCAGATTGCACCTTTGATCATCGGGTTTCTGATATCATGCTAAACTACAGAAATTTTTACTTTCATTCTATTAATAGACACGTGACAGATGAATAAGGTTCATAAACTCTTTCTTACAAACTATCTGCTATTGAAAATGAAAAAAAAAGACAATAACAATAACTGCATGATAAACGTATTTTAATACGTTTATTGTTATGTTTATTTGGGTTATAATAGGAAAGTTTTGATCATTCTATGCATTTATTGGCTCTATTTACACCCATTTAAATATTGTAGGACCTTCGAATGATTATCGAGCGAAAAGGAACGAAAACGAGGCGGAAACGACGCGAAATTGGCCAAGTATGAAGATGTCAGGCAACAGTCACGGCCGTGGCTAATCTCGAAGGAGCCGTGAACATAGGCAGCATACACGAGGACAAGGGGTCACGGCCGTGAGCTTTACCTCAATAGGCCGTGAATCTCGGCAGAAAAGTGGGATATCGATAATGTTCACATTCACGGCCGTGAACACCTTTGCAACGAGCCGTGAAAAGCGGCAGAGAGTAAAGTAAGTGACCTTCACGGCCGTGATACATCATGCGATTGGCCGTGAACTTGGGCAGTATATGAAGATCTGGAACATGTACACATTCACGGCCGTGAAGCTTCAAGCAAGGAGCCGTGAATCAAGGCAGTAGCTCAAGGACTTAACGTCACGGCCGTGAACGATTATGCACGAGGCCGTGAACCTGGACAGAGAGCGAAGTTGGAGAAAACCTCATTCGTCACGGCCGTGACACTTCATGCAAGAGGCCGTGACTCATGCCAGAAAGTCAAGAAATAGGGTTTTTAGCCGCCGTCACGGCCGTGAAGGCCCGTTAAGAGGCCGTGAACGTGCCAAATTTCAAGGTTTTGGCCCATTTTCGAAGGATAAAAGGGGAACCCTCCTTAGAACTCAAGAACAACTTGATAGGGACGAAAAATTTAGAGCAAAGAGGAGAAGGAAGAACACTAGAAGCAGTCCCGTGATTCGGAGAAGCTCAAGGGACGATCCGACGACGAAGCTACGCTCATACGATCGAGGAACGAGAGCTCCACGTCGGAAACTCCATATTCACTTCTTAGGGAAGTTTTTATGAGTTCTCTATCCTCGTTACCTTTAAATCTCGTTGTTGTGATGTTTAATATGAGTAGCTAATCCTCTTGTGTGTTCGGGAATAGATGAACGTTGGGTTATGTCGTAGTTAAGGCGGAAGATAATCGTGAACACGTGTATTCGACTTTTTATCGTTCTATGATATTGTTTCTTCGTATCAATATGTCTATGTGTTGATATGAATGTGTGATATATCGTTTAGGGCGACAGCTAAATAACGATTAGGTCGTTTATAGACGTTAGGATTCGAGTATAGGGCGACAGCAAATACTCGATCCTCGCAATCTAGTAATCGCTGAACTTAGATCCCACGAACGTTTAGGGCGACAGCAAATCCGTGAGTGGGTAGGAAATTACTGCGATTTAGTCGATAATCACGTCGGAGCGATACTCTGTAGCCTTAGCCGACAACACCCTTCGGGATTCGAACCTCGAACACATATTTGTCACCTCAAGTCACTCTTACTATTTCTAGTTGTGCCTCCTTGTCTTCCAATACTTTAAGTTGCTTTGTTAAATTAGTTCATAGTATAAACAAATCCTGTTATTTTATTTAGGTTAAATATCGAATCGATAGGTCAATATTAGTAATCAATTTATTCCTCGTGTTCGATACTCGGATATTCACTATAGCTATATTACAAACGATAGGTACACTGCCTATCGCGCGTGATTCTAGTTATAATATATTCGTTTTAATTATTACTTGACGTACTCGCACAAACATTTATTTAAACATACACGCACGCGATCAAGTTTTTGGCGCCGTTGCCGGGGAATAGATTGATATTAGGAACACCCTAGTTCGGTAATTTAGCCATTTTATTTTACATTTTCTCAATTTTTCGTTAATTGCGTTATTTGTTTCCTACATTATTAGTCCGTTACCTTTTCAACATATTTATCTAGATCTTCGCTAATTTTCAGTTTCGCTCATTGAAGGTACTGTTTGATAGTGGATGACCCGAAGCCACCCTTCAGGTCCCATTGTTGAGGAAGATCCAGATTTCGAGCGAAAGTTACGAAGGCAGCTCAGATACAATTCAGAAGGTACGGCTAGTAATTATCAGGAAGCACTGGTTAGCTACTCGGAGGACAACTCTCAGGAGTCGGCAGACAATTCTCGAACAGAGACGTCCAAAGACAATCGAGAGACAGAAATCGATATGGCTGAACGCAGAGTACCGGTCCACCAGGACCAAGAAGAGGAACAATCCCTACAGGACCTACTTAAGAACGCCTCCCTCGGCGGAACTGAATCGGCAATCGTTATTCCTCCAATCGCGAACAACGATTTCGAGCTGAAGCATGCTTGGCTTCAGATGATCTTTCAGACGGCTCAATTTGAGGGGAACCCTGATGATGATCCGTACTCTCACCTGAAGGCATTCCTGACAGTAACAGACACCATCAAGATCAATGGGGTCCCGAGTGACGCGATTAAGCTAATGTTGTTTCCATTTTCACTCAAGTACAGGGCGAAGGACTGGTTGGAGATGCTACCGCCCAGATCAATCACTACTTGGGAAGAACTGAGAGCAGCATTCATCGGCCATTACTTCCCACTGTCAAAGGTATTGCGACTGAAGACGGAAATATCTCTTTTTCATCAGAAGGATTCGGAGAATCTTTACGAGGTGTGGGAGCGATACAAGGCGCTACTGAAGAGGTGCCCGCAGCACGGGATGTCGAAGGCAGCCCAGATAAACCGATTTCACGAGGGGCTCAACGATCAGACTGTCCACATGTTAGACGGAGCCGCAGGAGGAGGGCTCGTGAAGCTCAATGCGACCGAGGCTTGGAACCTGATCGAGGATTACTCAAGAAACAGCTTCATGAGGGGTAACACGAGGGTCAAGACGCCAGGCGTGTTCGGAGTTAGCGAGGAGACGGCCACGAATGCCAAATTCGAAGCGCTCCAGCAACAAATTGCTGCAACAAACTCTCAGTTGCAGACAGTCATTGGCGCACTCCTACCGAAATCCGGGCAGACACAGCCCGTGAACGCCGTGGTGACCACCACGTCATCGACGCAGCATACGCCATACATACCCTTGTGCGGGGTTTGTGGAGCAGCCCACGAGACCTCAGAATGCCAACTTGGGCAGCCGCTGGAGCACGTGGACTATATGGGCAATTACCAAGGTGGCCAGCGAAACTTCCAGCCTCGAGCACATCCAAACTTGGCGTATGGGAATCAAAACCACCAGGGGCAAGGACCGCCAGGATTTCAGCCTAGACCATCCGGTTTCCAAAACGGGGCGCCACGTCAATATCAGAATGCACCCGCCGGAGGATCTGAGGATATGAGGGAAATGAAGGATATGATGAAGACACTCCTCACCAATTTCAGCCAAACCACCGCAGCCCATGAGAGCCGAATGACGAAGATGGAGGAGTACATGGAGGCGAACGACGTGCGTGCCCAGAACACGGACGCCTCACTCAAGAAGTTGGAGCAACAGGTGGGGCAGATGGCGAAGCAATTGGCGGGGCGTCCTCAGGGCTCACTCCCAAGCTACACCGAACCGAATCCAAAGGAGTACTGCAAGGCGGTGACTCTGAGGAATGGACGAGAACTGCAAGAAGTGCCCACCAAGAAGAAGACCAAGGAGAACGCCAACTTCGAGAACCACGATGAGCCCGAAGTGGAGGAGATCAGAGGCGATGATATTGAAAAGGCCGAAGCTGAGAAGGAAAAGGTCGAGCCTGAGAAAGAAAAGGCGAAGGAGATCGAGCGGCCGCCGGTGAAGCCATACCAGCCGAAGATTCCTTACCCGGCTCGACTGAAGAAGGACAAAGACGAGGCACAATTTGGTAAATTTATGGGTATGTGTAAGGAATTGCATATTAACCTACCTTTTGTTGAAGCCATTACGCAGATGCCCAGCTTCGCCAAATTCTTGAAGGACCTGTTGACGAACAGGAGGAAACTCGAACATGTTTCCACGGTGTGCTTACGAGGGGAATGCTCGGCGATACTTCAAAATAAGATGCCGAAGAAGCTCAAAGACCCAGGGAGTTTTACGATTCCCTGTCTTATAGGAGACTTAGTTGTTGAACGCGCTTTAGCTGATCTAGGAGCTAGCATAAATTTAATGCCGTATTCCATGTTTAAGCGCTTAGGACTAGGTGAACCACGACCCACTAGGATGAGTCTTCAATTAGCTGATCGTTCGTTAAAATACCCTAGGGGTGTCATTGAGGATGTCCTAGTAAAGGTAGGTAAATTTGTGATTCCCGCCGACTTTGTTATCTTAGACATGGAGGAGGATGAGAACGTTCCATTGATTCTAGGTAGACCATTTTTAGCTACCGGTGAAACTATGATAGATGTTAGAAATGGGACGTTAACTTTGACGGTAGACGGTGAAAAAGTTACGTTCAATATGGCGGAGTCAATGAAGAAGACTAATGAGCATGATGATAAGTGCTACTACTTAGACGCTATTGAGCATGATTTTTTCTTTTCTGTACAAGGTCTATCACAGTTCCCCTACGAGCAGGATACACAGCAAATTTTGGCAATTGACGAGTGTGGGGAGGAAGTCGACGAGCCCATCATAGCTATCGACGAGAGTAGCGAAGAAGACAAGGAAAAGAGCTCGGTCGAGGAGCCACCCGTCCTAGAGTTGAAGCCGTTACCTGACCACCTCGAGTATGCGTTTCTCGGAAACAATGGAGGGCTACCAGTCATCATTTCATCGAGTCTCGACGACGGACAGAAGGGCCAGCTTTTGGAAGTGTTGAGAGCACACAAGAAGGCATTGGCGTGGAAGTTATCCGACATCAGAGGGATCAGTCCGAGCTACTGTACGCATAAGATCCTGATGGAGGACGAGTTTAAGCCAGTCGCCCAACGTCAAAGGCGACTCAATCCGAATATGAAAGATGTCGTGAAGAAAGAGGTTATTAAGCTATTAGACGCGGGGATGATCTACCCTATCTCAGATAGCGCTTGGGTAAGTCCGGTCCAAGTGGTCCCGAAGAAGGGAGGAATGACGGTCGTCACTAACGATAAGAATGAATTGATTCCAACAAGGACCGTTACTGGGTGGCGTGTGTGCATCGACTACAGAAAATTAAACGATGCCACGAGAAAGGACCATTTCCCCTTACCATTTATTGATCAAATGCTAGAAAAATTATCTGATCATTCATTTTATTGCTTTCTCGATGGTCTTTCAGGATATCTGCAGATTCCCATTGCACCTGAGGACCAGGAGAAGACCACATTCACTTGTCCCTTCGGTACGTTTGCGTATCGAAGGATGCCATTCGGTCTATGCAACGCTCCGGCCACCTTCCAGCGATGTATGATGGCAATATTCGACGAGTTGGTAGGTGAGGTAATGGAGGTGTTTATGGATGATTTTTCGGTATTTGGGTCGTCGTTTGATGTATGCCTTGCTAATCTGAAGCTTGTACTCGCACGCTGCGAAGAAACGAACTTGGCACTTAATTGGGAGAAGTGTCATTTCATGGTTCGAGAGGGTATAGTTCTGGGCCATAAGATTTCCTCTAAAGGAATCGAAGTGGACCGAGCTAAATTAGAGACAATAGAAAAATTACCTGTCCCCTCGAACGTGAGATCAATTAGGAGTTTTCTAGGACATGCTGGCTTTTATCGTAGGTTCATTAAGGATTTTTCTAAAATTGCTCGACCCATGTCTAGATTACTTGAGAAAGATGCTCCGTTTGATTTTAACGATGAATGTTTGCATGCCTTTAATTTGCTTAAGGAGCGATTGATCGCAGCACCTATCATGGTCGCCCCTGACTGGGGGCTGCCCTTTGAACTAATGTGCGATGCTAGTGACTATGCAGTTGGAGCCGTGCTAGGGCAGCGTAAGGACAACCATTTCAGGCCGATATATTACGCGAGTAAGACGCTAGACGCAGCCCAAGCTAATTACACGACCACCGAAAAGGAGCTGTTGGCTGTCGTGTTTGCTTTCGACAAGTTCAGGTCATATCTTATCCTATCCAAAGTTATTGTTTTTACTGACCATTCTGCTCTTAAGTACTTGTTAGCAAAGCCCGACGCCAAGCCACGGCTGATCAGATGGATCCTACTACTGCAAGAGTTCGATATTGAGATTCGGGATAAGAAAGGTGCGGAGAACCTAGCGGCGGACCACCTCTCTCGACTGGAGGAGTCCGAAATATACCACAAGGACGGAAAGCCGATACAAGATAGGTTCCCAGACGAGCATCTTTACTCAATACAGGTGGTGAGTGACAACACTCCCTGGTTTGCAGATTACGCTAACTATCTTGTTGCGAGGGTTCTACCAAAGGGATACACAAGTCAGCAAAAGAAGAAATTCTTTTCTGACTTGAAGTATTACTTTTGGGAAGATCCATATCTGTTCAGGCGATGTGCAGACCAGATGATACGACGATGTGTTGCTCCCCCTGAGACGACGAAGATTCTAGGGCATTGCCATAGCGGACCTACTGGAGGGCATTATGCAGCCAATCGAACAGCTCAGAAGGTGCTGGAAAGCGGGTTTTATTGGCCAACGATTTTCAAAGACGCCCAACGGTACGTTGACATTTGTGATCAATGTCAGCGCACAGGTAATATCTCAAAACGTGATGAAATGCCTCAAAATTTTATTCTAGTTTCTGAGATTTTCGATGTTTGGGGTATAGATTTCATGGGCCCGTTTCCTAGTTCGTATAATAATAAGTACATTCTGGTTGCTGTAGACTATGTGTCTAAGTGGGCCGAGGCGCAAGCTTTACCCACGAACGATGCTAGGGTTGTTGTGCGATTTTTACGAGCATTAATTTCACGATTTGGGGCACCTAGATGCATCATTAGCGATAGAGGCACCCATTTCTGTAACACCCAATTTGCACGTACCTTAGATCGATATGGTGTTAAACACAGTCTGTCCACCCCTTATCACCCTCAGGCTAGCGGTCAGGTAGAAGTCGTAAACCGCGAGTTAAAACGTATTCTTGAGAAAACTATAGCTGGGAACCGTAAGGAGTGGGCTAATAAGCTTAATGACGCACTTTGGGCGTATAGAACCGCGTATAAGACACCAATAGGTACTACACCGTATAGATTGGTTTACGGGAAGGCATGCCACCTCCCCGTAGAAATCGAACATAAAGCCTATTGGGCAATTAAGTCATTGGATATGAATTTGGGGAAAGCCGGTGAAAAGCGGCAGCTCCAAATTAATGAGCTTGACGAGTGGCGATTATCAGCTTATGATAACGCCAGAATGTATAAGGAGCGTTCAAAAGTCTACCATGATAACAAAATTAGGCACAGACGAGAATTTCAAGAAGGGGACCAAGTCCTCCTCTTTAATTCTCGACTTAGGCTTTTTCCTGGTAAGCTTAGGTCACGTTGGTCAGGACCGTTCACTGTTACTCGTGTTTTCTCATACGGTACTGTTGAGATTTCAGGTATGGGACAGGGTACTTTCAAGGTGAATGGGCACCGATTGAAGCATTATCATGGAGGCGAGGAAAATTTGAGCGACAAGGAGGTATTATACCTCGATTTCAAGCCAGCATAAGAGCCCAGGAAGGACGTCAGGCTGAGACGTTAAAAGAAGCGCTCCTTGGGAGGCAACCCAGGTATTTCTATTTTATGTTTTAGGTATATATATATATATATAAAAAAAATAAATAAAAAATAAAAAAATCTAAACCTATAAATATATTAAATTAAATAAAACACTAATAACAACAAATAATAATAATAACAGTAATAGTTAATTAATAATAAGTTTATTACAAACATCGAAGATGGGTACAACGCAGGATCGAAAGATGAGATAGGAACATAGTTTTACTACAATGATGGTTACAACACCATTACAACGTGTAAAAGACCAAGACAAAAGCAAATTAAAACTGCGAACAAAAGACAGAACAATAGTTTATTTTGCTTCATAAGGGCGGGTTACTCACAAGTGCACCTTGTGAGAACCCAACACACGAAAGCGAGTAAAACTGCGAACAAACCCACAAGAAGAGCGAAGTAGAGTGACAGCATGTCTAAGTTGCGTCGAAACCTCATGTATTCTTCACTCTCATTCTCACGGTCTTGCTGCTGTCCCCAATACATAGTGGCTAGCTAACCCAGAAATTTCAAAAATAAGATTGTAAAGACGTAGGATTTATGGTAGATGATGCTATTGTGTTGTTCTACCACTGTCTATTTATAGGCATGAACGGCACAAAAATATCATTGTCGTATCAGCAAATCCCATAAATGATACAGACGAATTTTTGACTTGGATGATCTGACGCCGAGCGAGAAAGTGATATTTCGTTTGTCGATTATCAGATTTTTCCTTGCGCCAATCGTTCTCGAAAAATTCGTTGATTGCGTGTCAATCATAGTTAAAATATATATTAAATAATTAAAAAAAAAAAAAAAAAAAAAGAAGTCACGGCCAATGATTCGAAAGTCACGGTCGCGACTATGGCCAACTACAGCTACTACAACTACAACAACCCTATCTCACACTGCCAACATTCACGGTTAGTTGCTCGTGAGTCACGGCCGTGAACAGTAGATTACTCATCCACTGTCCTTCGTCACGGTTTGTGGATAACAATTCACGGCCGTGACTGAGACGGTTTAAAAAAAAAAAAAAAAATTGAAAAAAAAAAATAAAAAAATAATAAAATAAAAAAATAATAATAAATAATAATAATAATTAAAAAAAAAAAAAGAAAAAAAGGAAAAAAAGCTGTCACGGCCCGTGTTTCGCGAGTCACGGCCGTGAATGTGACGGGTTAAACTCACTGCCCGCCTTCACGGCCAATGGAACTCGACTCACGGCCGTGAGCTAGACGAAAGGAGCATTCTGCTCGGATTCACGGCTAATTGAGTGCGAATCACGGCCGTGACTCTGCGAATTTCAACTATTAAAACTCATTTCATCTCCTCTCGCTATTTCACACCGAAAAACATCCAACCATCGACGATTTCTCGCCAAATTCATAACGAAAAACACAACTCCGGCCACAACGTTCGCCACTTGCATTGTTAGCGACATCAAAACATCCACCTTCCCTCTTTTTCACAGTGATTCACGCAACAAGGTATGTCATTCTCTCGCAAGGCTTTTAATGAACGATATTTCGCATTTTTTTCGGATTTGGGTTCGAATTGAACGTTCACATTGCTCTCCCATGGAAAGATTTACGCTATAAACGTGTTTTGCTTAACAGATTTATCGTTTTGGTGTATTAATTTCGATTTTGGGCGATGAACCCTAATCTTCGAAATTGGGGCTTTTACAATTTGGGTCAATTTTGGTGTTTGTATTGCTCTTTATGGTTAGATTTATGCTTTGAACGCCTTGGGTGTGACTAATTTCATGATTTCGTTGGTTAAATTTTCGATTTGGAATGCTAAACCCTAACAATGAGATTTTGGGAATTTGGAAAATTTTACCCAAATTGGTTGCTTTTCATGGATCATTTTGCGTTGGATAATCGTCTAATGTTGAGGAATGTGCTTGATTGATTGATTATTGCAATTAGAAGGAGTATTTTAGATTGTCTTGTATGTGTTCGACAAAATGCCGCTTTGAAATTGTAAATGTTCTTGTTTTAAGGATTGTGAATTTTTGTCGCGACGTTGGTCGAGTCGAGCTGTGTTGATTATCATTTTCTCGCCAACTAACATTTGGACTTCTAGGTACCATGGGTAAAAGCAGAACCGCTGCAGGACGTGCTCACGATTCACCATCAACGAGTCGTCCACGTCGAGGCCAACGCACGACGACACTGCTAGAAGCTATGGGGCAGTTTGACGATGAGACACACCAGGCCCGTTACAACCGGCTAAAGAGCACGGAATTCATTCTGACTGATCAGATTGACCACGACACGCTGGAAAAATATCACATCGACCAGCAAGTGGCCGGCTACGCGTCCCTCAGCGGATGGCTCGACTTCTTCCACATTGACGAGCCGGCCTATAAGGAGCTAACCTTGGAGTTCTTATCCACCTACAATTTCAACGAGCACGGGCGTGACAAAATCAAATTCAGGGCGTTTAATACAGAGCATACCGTCGATGAAGACGATATTTGCACGGCGCTTGGATTGCATGTACCAGACTTTGGAGAACAGGGCCGATACCCAGATGCATATTACAAGGAGTACCTTAGCTATCCGCCGCAGCGCCAGACCTATTGGGAGGAACTCGTGCGACCCGGCGAACCTGACTTTAGTGTGAAGACCTCGAAAGCGTCTTCGCTCAGGAGCCCTGGTTTACGTTACATCCACCGGTTGCTTTCGACCTCGCTCACACCAAGGGGCGACTCGCACGGCGCGATTGGACTTCGCGATCTGTACTACTTGGTCAGGATGCAGCATGGTCAACCGGTGCACTTAGGATTGGGCATGGCACACGCCTTCAGTGCCCAGGCTGATGTTCGTAGTCACGGGAAGATCGCAGTGGGGCCGTTTATTACGAAGGTTATCAAGGGGATGAACTTGTGGCCAGCGAATCCACCAGAGATGACGATTGTGGGTGGGCGAAACCTGGTGAATGAGGACATGATGCTCAAGATGAAGATGCTGATCAAAGCGCCGAATTGGTCCCGTTCGAACAAGGTCTATGTTTGGCACGCAGTTTACCGTGGGCAGACGGACCTCGGTGAAGCATTCCCTGAGCCACTGGAAATTGAGGGTGCGGGGCCATTCCCCATTCACCCAGACGCTGCCGGCACTTCCCATTCCTCCGGCTACCACGAGGGGGAATCATCAGGGGTCGCTCCTTACGCGTCGGCCGCAGACCTTCACACACTGCGCGAGGACATGCTCCGCTACCATCAGGAGGCCATACAGCGTGACGAGGAGACACGACGCCGTCAGGACGAGTACGAGCGTCGAAACGAGGAAGCCCACAGACGCTATCGCGAGGAGCAAGAGCGATATGAGATGGCTCTTAAAGCCATGGAAGACGCGGTCAGGCGATCACAGGAGTCACTGGCGTTCCTTCGCCCTCGGCCGCCCTCACCACCACCTTAGTTCCAACTGCAGTTGGGATTTTTCTTTTGTAAAACACTGTCTGTTTGGTCTAGTCATCCAGACACTTTTGATGATTATGACTCGTTTTGCTGTTTACTTCTTATTTCCATCGTACGTTTAATTTTCTTTTCAGTGTTTTCAGGAAACGTGTCACAATTTACGCCACTACAACCCAAAATATTCACAATCAGTGAAGCAACCATGTTCAAACTATATCAAATGATGGAGGCAGGGCCACGCCAATTTTTCAGGGGAGTCACGTTCTTTTCAACTTCTTTTGCCTTCCTGTTATTTATTTTACACGTTGAGGACAACGTGAATCTTAAGTGTGGGGAGGGGAATTGTGTTGGGAATTTTGTTGAAAAGTTACGTGAAATTTTTTAGGTGCCGTGGCTATTAAATCTATGAAAATATGGCATGATTGTTTGCGTTCATCTCAATGTGGATTGCATATTAGGGAGTCTAGTGAGCGATGAAAGACATGCATCAGTGATTTAATCTTTTTAGCATGAATAGATATAGTGTTGCTTTGAGAGATTCACACACATAACCCATGTTCCGTTGTGAGAGTTTGAGCTGACGAGCTTTTGCTCATTTTTCTTGGTTGTGTGAGTAGTGCATAATTTACGTCTCTCTAGAACTTGCTTGTTTGATACGCATTGAAATTGCTTATAGTATGTTTTGTATGAATATGACGAAGGCATTAGGAAATAAGTCCAGGGCCAAAGTTTCCAACCACGACTGATCACCGTAGTTAGCCACTTTGAGCCTAAGCCTATTTATTTCTTACACTTCGTATATCATAAGCCACTAACCTAAATTAGCCTCCAGAGATCATCTGAACCCGAGTTAAGCAGGAAGTGAAGGTTGAATGTCAAAGTCGAAAAGCGAGTCGGATGACCCGACAACTCCGAGACAACGCCGAAAGCAGTGGAGAACGCCTCAATGTGAAAAAAAAAAAAAAAAAAAAAAAAAGAAGCGAAGCAACGCCGAAAGCAGTGGAGAACGCCTCAATGTGAAAAAAAAAGAAAAAAAAAAGAAGCGAAGTGGAACGAGGATAAGCTATTGTGAAAAAAAAAAAAAAAAAAAAGAACCTTTCCTTTGATAATCTTCCGGTCTCGTGAATTCCACATCATTCCATCATTTCGAGACTTGGAAGAAGAAAGGCTTAGTGGAACGCAGCAGAAATAAGAGAATATGAAGACGGCGTAATCAAAAGGGTTGATCCTGGCGCGCTTTAGACAATGACATGAAGACCGACACGACTGCTACTCATATGTGATCCCACTACCACCTCATTACTATCTGAACCCATTTAACCCGAAAAGACCTTCTGATTCATGATAACTGCTTTAAGTTGTAGACGTGCGATTGACTAGCAAGCATATGGTAGAGACTAGATTATTGCATGAATTGAGTGATTCACCGATTTATTGGCCTATACACTGAGTGATTTGAGTGAATCCCTGTGAGGTGTGGATCTCGATTGGTAGTGCTATGGAAAATTCGTGTTGATAAGTCCTGATTATTGTTGCAGTGTCTATAATTGCTTGCTTGATTTCATTTTGTGTTGTCCATCTGCGTTGGTGAATTGTGAATGGTCGTGCCATTATCTTGATAACCTTTTCTTGCTTTTAATTTGCTTGAGGACAAGCAAAAGCTCAAGTGTGGGGAGGTTTGATAAACGTATTTTAATACGTTTATTGTTATGTTTATTTGGGTTATAATAGGAAAGTTTTGATCATTCTATGCATTTATTGGCTCTATTTACACCCATTTAAATATTGTAGGACCTTCGAATGATTATCGAGCGAAAAGGAACGAAAACGAGGCGGAAACGACGCGAAATTGGCCAAGTATGAAGATGTCAGGCAACAGTCACGGCCGTGGCTAATCTCGAAGGAGCCGTGAACATAGGCAGCATACACGAGGACAAGGGGTCACGGCCGTGAGCTTTACCTCAATAGGCCGTGAATCTCGGCAGAAAAGTGGGATATCGATAATGTTCACATTCACGGCCGTGAACACCTTTGCAACGAGCCGTGAAAAGCGGCAGAGAGTAAAGTAAGTGACCTTCACGGCCGTGATACATCATGCGATTGGCCGTGAACTTGGGCAGTATATGAAGATCTGGAACATGTACACATTCACGGCCGTGAAGCTTCAAGCAAGGAGCCGTGAATCAAGGCAGTAGCTCAAGGACTTAACGTCACGGCCGTGAACGATTATGCACGAGGCCGTGAACCTGGACAGAGAGCGAAGTTGGAGAAAACCTCATTCGTCACGGCCGTGACACTTCATGCAAGAGGCCGTGACTCATGCCAGAAAGTCAAGAAATAGGGTTTTTAGCCGCCGTCACGGCCGTGAAGGCCCGTTAAGAGGCCGTGAACGTGCCAAATTTCAAGGTTTTGGCCCATTTTCGAAGGATAAAAGGGGAACCCTCCTTAGAACTCAAGAACAACTTGATAGGGACGAAAATTTAGAGCAAAGAGGAGAAGGAAGAACACTAGAAGCAGTCCCGTGATTCGGAGAAGCTCAAGGGACGATCCGACGACGAAGCTACGCTCATACGATCGAGGAACGAGAGCTCCACGTCGGAAACTCCATATTCACTTCTTAGGGAAGTTTTTATGAGTTCTCTATCCTCGTTACCTTTAAATCTCGTTGTTGTGATGTTTAATATGAGTAGCTAATCCTCTTGTGTGTTCGGGAATAGATGAACGTTGGGTTATGTCGTAGTTAAGGCGGAAGATAATCGTGAACACGTGTATTCGACTTTTTATCGTTCTATGATATTGTTTCTTCGTATCAATATGTCTATGTGTTGATATGAATGTGTGATATATCGTTTAGGGCGACAGCTAAATAACGATTAGGTCGTTTATAGACGTTAGGATTCGAGTATAGGGCGACAGCAAATACTCGATCCTCGCAATCTAGTAATCGCTGAACTTAGATCCCCACGAACGTTTAGGGCGACAGCAAATCCGTGAGTGGGTAGGAAATTACTGCGATTTAGTCGATAATCACGTCGGAGCGATACTCTGTAGCCTTAGCCGACAACACCCTTCGGGATTCGAACCTCGAACACATATTTGTCACCTCAAGTCACTCTTACTATTTCTAGTTGTGCCTCCTTGTCTTCCAATACTTTAAGTTGCTTTGTTAAATTAGTTCATAGTATAAACAAATCCTGTTATTTTATTTAGGTTAAATATCGAATCGATAGGTCAATATTAGTAATCAATTTATTCCTCGTGTTCGATACTCGGATATTCACTATAGCTATATTACAAACGATAGGTACACTGCCTATCGCGCGTGATTCTAGTTATAATATATTCGTTTTAATTATTACTTGACGTACTCGCACAAACATTTATTTAAACATACACGCACGCGATCACTGCACACAAAAACAAATGATGGAGAGAAAGAAAGAGAAGAAAAGATGTAAAACATTTGCAAGGAAAGAAAGAAAACTAGCAGCATTTGCATGCATGAAGAAATCCAAGGTTGTCATAAAGACCAGAAGAGCTTTCAAGAGGATCAAAACACAAGTGGCAATAATGCTGAGAAAAACTGCTTTCAATTAAAATAAAAGAAAAATCAAATAAAGGAAACAAAAATGAAAACCTGGTTGGGACCTTCAGATTCTTCATTGTTCATGTTTCCATGATGATCATATGGGGCAGAGACATCATTTACATAAATATTTATATTACTACTACTAGTATTAATATTATTACTTGTTCCATAGACATTTTCTTGCTGATCAGAGAAGAATCTCGCATCACTCTCGTTCATCTTTTTTTTATTATTGTTACAATGTTTGTCTCTCTTATTCCGGGAAATGCATAATAAGTGTACGCATTTATATATGTACGAAAGCAGGGATTTTTTTTCATTATTTATTTTCATTTTTAATGAGGAGAACTCCAAACAATGATACGGTGGTTGTTGCAATCAATGCTTGGGTTGACTTTATAAAGCTGTGGTTCTTATATGTACTTCTACTGTACACACCGTATCTCAACTGTTTTTTTTTTTCTTTTCGGCTTTTTCCTTTTTAATTTTTTTGGGTAATAGGAGTTAATATTGATAGAGCTTAGATTCTTCTTTTTTCTTTTATTGTTAGTAAAGCGAAGGATATCAAATGCAATCCACGTTTATAGATGAAGTATGATTTATGCGTCTCCGTTTGTTTCGAATTGATTTTTGAATTTATTCTAGATCTTATATGTCAAGGAAATAAAAGCATTTATCCTTATGTGTAGATTGGACTGCTTTATAATTAATTGCTTGTAAGCTTTAAATGATAGGTGTAATTTATGGAGAATATAAATTTGTTCGAGATTTATGGGTCATATGAGATGAAATCCGTTATTCATCATGTGTAAATAAGCTTGACTTGCCTTTGATGGCAGCCGATATATTTAAATTATCACAAAGGTGGTAGCTTCGATCATCACGAAAAATTCGAGAAATTATTTTTCTTTTTGATTGGGTGATTTTATACCGGCCAAAGAAAGAACGGTTGCAAAGTTGAAAAGGGTAGGATTTCTGGATAATAGTATCAACCATATCAACC
>JAPQWV010004989.1:0-24000 GCA_027422505.1 Craterostigma plantagineum
CGTACCACGTCACGCGTTTATATGGTCCTATATCGTTTCTATATGTCATCTTAATGTGTTATATGATGTACTATTTCTTAATGTATTATGTATCACAATACGTTTCTATATGGTACCTACATGTGTTATATGACGCACATTACGGCGGGACGCACATATAAAAAATACTTGACTTGCAAGTTTTATATGTAAATCCCCTTAAAGAAATTAAAAAAGTTCGATCTTTTGACATACCTTCAACAAATACATAATGATCTACTAGTATTTTTGCACACTCGGCGTGTGCTATACTATATAAATGTATACTAAAAAATAAGGATAAAATTTGAATATTCAATAAAAGATGTAGTGAGTAGTTTTTTTTAAAACTTTTATATCATTATATTTAATTAATTTAAACTGACAGGCAAAACTTTAACAGTTTATCCCAAGCGTTGAGGCGTATAGATGTTTGAGGGCGAAATTGAAGCTCATCATCGATGTTAGGATATGCGGAAATCCCCCATAATTATTTTGCCCGAAAATGACGATAATAAATAAACAAGACGAAAAATAAATTTGGACAGTGACACGAGATTTACGTGGTTCGGTCAGAATGACCTACATCCACGGACCGGAGGGTAGAACTTCTTTATTATGTGGAGATATTACAGACACGTACACTGACGTGATACAAAAGCAGCTACAATAACATAAGGAGTAAGCTACAGAAAATAATCAGAGAAGAGGGAGAAGATCTGTTGTGGTTGTGGTGTGTTTTCATCGCTCGAGTGAAGCCTATTTATAGGCATAGATCTGCCTTGATAAATAATATGAACAGAGCAAAGCAAAGTCTGCCCAACTTTGAATGTTGAATACTGCAACGATACTTTTCTTTTTCAACTTTTGCTTTGTCTGACTCATTCAAACCATGTGCATATTATTGCTTCAAAAGCATCGGCGCCCACCATTAGAAAATTATTAGCCACATTTGTTTTCTTCCTTTCTCACACAAGGTCACATCAACAAATCTCCACCTTGACCTTGATTCCGAAATCACTCCACCTTGATTAGTAATACCTTTATCTCCCTCCGACCTTAGCCCCGACGGGCTAGTTCACCAACTTTAAAACACCAATCAAATCCAAGCAATGCTTGAACTTGGAAACTGGAAGAGCCTTCGTAAACATATCTGCAGGATTATCCTTCGTGTTGATCTTCTTGATAAACACCTTCTTATCTGCAATGATCTCACGAATAAAATGATACTTAACATCAATATGTTTAGTCCTTTCGTGATACATCTGATCCTTAGTCAAATGAATCGCACTTTGACTATCACAGAAAATAGTAATAACTCCCTGATTCTGAGTTAATTCACTGAATAACCCTTTCAACCACAAAGCTTCCTTGATGGCATCAGTAATCGCCATGTATTCTGCTTCAGTAGTAGATAACGCCACTACATGCTGTAGAGTAGCTTTCCAGCTAACTGCACAACCCCCATACAAAATGCATAACCAGTAAGAGATCTTCGTTTATCTAGATCACCTGCGTAGTCCTGAATCAACGAAGCCAACGAGAGTATCACTGTTTCGCAAACTCCAAACAAAAGCTTAGAGTACCCTTCAAGTATCTGAGAATCCACTTCACTGCTTGCCAGTGCTCTTTCCCTGGATTAGCCATATACCTGCTAACAACACTAACAGCCTGTGAAATATCAGAACGTGTACATACCATTGCATACATAATACTGCCGCTGCACTTGAGTAAGGAACTCGTGCCATGTGCGCTTCTTCCTCTTCTGATGACGGTGACTGAGCAGCGTTTAGCCTAAAATGGCTAGCAAGAGGAGTGCTGACTGTTTGGCATCATTCATGCCAAATCTCTCCAAAACCTTCTTGAGGTAACTTTCCTGGGTCAGGTGTAACTTACCAGCTCCTCTATCACGTCTAATCTCCATACTAAGAATCTTCTTAGCTGCTCCTAAATCCTTCATTTCAAATTCACCATTCAATAAGGCCTTCAATTGGTGAAATTTCTGCAAGATTCTTAGCCGCAATGAGCATATCATCAACATATAACAATAGATAAATGAACGAACTGTCATTTAACTTCCGGAAGTAACACAACTATCATACTTGCTCCTGGAGAAAACATGACCCAACATGAAAGAATCAAACCTTTTATACCACTGTCTTGGAGACTGCTTTAATCCGTATAAGTATTTCTTCAACAAACAAACTTGGTCTTCCTTGCCTTCAACTATGAAGCCCTCAGGTTGCTTCATATAAATCTGTTCATCTAAATCGCCATGTAAGAACGCTGTCTTGACGTCAAGCTGTTCTAACTCCAAATCATACATGGCAACGAATGCAAGTAATCACGAATAGAGCTATGTCTAACAACATACATCATTAAAATCAACACATTGTACCTGACTATAGCCTTTCGCGACTAATCGTGCCTTATATCTTGCATCGTCCGAACCAGATAAACTTCTTACTTCTTGAAGACCCACTTACATCCGACTATTTTCTTTTCTTCGACGTCGGCACAAGAATCCACTACCGTTCTTGTGTAGAGACTCCATTTCTTCATTCATCGCTACCAGCCACTTATCAGACTTATCATCGCTTATTGCCTCCGAATAGGTAGAAGGTTCGCCGCCTCCACCTGTTTCTTGCGCCACTGATAAAGCATACGAAACTAAATTCACGTACCGCTGTGGTAGCGAATCTCCCGTACTCTCCCTATCTCTGGCTATTGAATATTCTTGCCCAGTGCTTTCATCTTCAACAGGATCTGAATCAGTTTCTGACTCATCCTCTTGATCTGTTGACTCGTAGCAGGGTCATCTGAAGGATCTTTGTTGATCTCAAGCTCCACTAGCTGTGTATACTATCCTTCTTTTCTTCATTAGAAGAATTATAGACTCATTTGAAGGAGCTTCTCTTATAGCCATCTTTCTGTTTGTCTTGCTGGGGGCCTTTTATGTGGTAACTATTACTTGTTGAACTGTGATATTTTGACAAATTTGGATATTGTGATACGTTGGTTTATTAGGATTAACTTGGATATTGTGGGAACACAATGCAATTCTTTTCCTTTCTAAATTAATTCCTTTTTGAGGAATGAAGTGGTTTTCAATTAGCTTTTGGCATGATTTCACATATAGCGTTGTAACTTCCCAAGTATGCTAAGCAATATTTAATGAGCTCGAATTTTCTTGATGTTTCTTGGAATTTGTTCTAGATGAACACTGCAGTATGTTGTTCACTCATCATGATACTATCAGCTGTAAAATCAGTTATTTTTATTGATAAACAAAATGAGTTCTGAGTTGCTTTCTGAAAGTCATAATCGTTTGTTCATGCTATACCATAATATGAGGCCTTAAAGATGTTCTTATGAGCCAAAATGACATATCATTGGCACCTCCTGCTGGGAAGAATTCCACTTATGTAAATAATCATTGTTGAATGGTCATTGTGTCTGGGCAGCTGCTGCAGAGGCTTATTCAGCTCCATCGATTGTGCTAACATCTCGCTCTCGTGATGGCGGCCTCCATGTCTTTGACGACTTCCGTGAGGCATATGCTTGGTTGAGCCATAACACGGAAGTGGATGATAAAAGTAGGCTGCCCCCCGTTTTTTTTCTCTCTGATTCGCCTGATTGTTAATTCTCTTAACAAGTTCACGTTGTAAGTTCATACCTAATTTGCATATATTCATATGTATAATCCTCATAGGGGAAATTCTTTGCTAGCATGTACATAGTAGCCTATATATCTGTTTCAGCATCAGCATCGTTTTCCCACCAAGTGCCTCTTTCTGCCATTCTAATAAATTCCTGTTGTTGAGTTTGCAGGTCGCATCCTGGTGGGATTACGGCTATCAAACAACTGCTATGGCTAATCGAACAGTCATTGTCGACAACAATACCTGGAACAACACTCACATTGCAACGGTCGGGACCTGCGGTACGCCATGTCCTCTCCTGAAAAAGCAGCGTGGGAAATTTTCCACTCTTGGATGTAAAATATGTCCTAGTCGTTTTCGGAGGTTCTGTATTTTTCTTTCCAACTTTTTACAATTTCCGACTTTTTACAATTTCCTTAAATAAGTTTCTGAACGCAGTGTAGCACCTCTTTATTTCAGGTCTTATTGGATATTCCGGCGATGACATCAACAAATTTTTGTGGATGGTTCGGATGGTGGATGGGAGGTTGTGTGTTCCCGCACATTAAGGAACCTGATTATTTGGTGAGTCAGATACTGAAGTATATTCTAACCATCATTTCGGCCTGTGCATGCATATTTCAATACTTTATTTGGTTTACTATATTTCATAGCACTCTGTTTAAAAGTGTCTTACAATGTGAAGTGTTTTTTGATAAACTTCACTTATGGTCTCTCAGAGGGATGGCCAGTACCGCATTGATTCTGAAGCAACTCCAACCATGCTTAATTGCCTTATGTACAAACTATGTTATTACAGGTGTGACTTCTCTTATTAGTCAAACCCCCCCCCCCCCCCCCCCCCCAAACCACACACACCACATGGTTGGTCTTGATTTGTCAAAACATTATTCGTATTTTTCGTTGCTTTTGGTGAAAGGTTTGTTGAGACTGATGGTGGTAGAGGCTATGATCGTGTGAGACGTACAGAAATCGGAAGAAGTAGTTTCAAACTTACCCACTTTGAAGAGGTAATATCATAACCAGAAGTTGAAAGCTTGCAAGCACAAAGTGATGTCATTAAACTCGCCAACTTTGTAGGTTTTCACCACCCATCATTGGATGGTTCGCATATACAAATTGAAACCCCCGAGGAATCGCGTTCGTGGAAAGACTAAGAAATCAAAATCTGTAAGCAAACTCATCCACTGACCGGTTATGATTGGTTCAGCTACACTATGAAAGGCTTTCTCATTTTATGGCTCGATCGATTCTTCTGCAGAAAGGTGGCTCAACGACCCTACCGAAAAGCACGGCAAGGAGGAACCCTTGGCATTAATTAGTTCAAGAATTCACTATAATTTAGCATAATCACGTGCATGTCATGTGATTGGCTTTGGCAATCCTGTAAGTGTCCAATAGGGGGAAAAGGTAGTCAGTGAAGTAGCGTGTTCTCTCCATTCTTGCACACTCGAACCAAGTTTTGAGCTGTTTGAAAGTTGTGTTTCTTTATGCGATCCCTAATGGTTCACTTTACTATTTACCTCAAATTATACATCTTCAGCTTTGTATGATTTCAGTCTCAGAATACAAAAAAAAAATGTCAGAAATCGACAATGATCGATGTGATAAGAGCCAATAAGTACCACAACCAATTTCACTCAAAGAAAAAAAAAAGGTTCAACTTTTCTTCGGCAAATCAAACATTTTCTTGAGAAACTTAGAAGCCACCTTATCCTTTCGATGACACAAAAACCCTCATCACGGTATTCGGATCAGACGGGCCCCACCTACCCGTCGTCTGAGGAATCTGAATCCTAGTCTTCACCGAAACGCCATTACCATCTCTCAAAACGCTTCTAAAACTGTTCAATGAGTTCCTCCGTGCTCGTCCGATAGAGAGGAAGAACTCCTTCTACGGTGGACGAATGCTTATCGATCAAATCGCTAGGCAAACCATCTCCATTCGACCAAAGAGATCCTTTAGATACTTGAAATCCTCCTCTATTACAACGTAATCATTCGAGCCAAAAGCCCGAGCGGGCCCACCTGCCAGCAAAACCAACAGAAACCCTTCGAACGAAGCCTTCATTACGTCAGTTATCACTCGAGTTCGAATCCTATCATGAACGTAGAGGACAAAGCTTCTAAATTCTGTTCGAGCCTTGGAGGAAAGGCTCGATCTCGACGAAGAAGCATCGCCAGAGTAAAGGTAATCCCATAGAACGTCGCTTAGGTCAGCAAAAACGATTTTGTAAGCCGCTGCCTCTGAGATTTGGGCTATCCCTTCCATGCAAGAACATAAGGAGAGATCGAATTTCACGTGCGAGGAGGCGTTTTCATCGTCTGCAAATCCTACGTTCTTCAAATTGGACCTTACTCTTCCCTCAAGGGCTTCTAACTCCTTACGAATGTAATACAACGTATTGATTCGTAGACAGAGTCTGAGGACGTTAAGTGAATCGTCGGGATTTCTACTGTAGACCTTGGTTTTCGGCGGGGCCCGCGAGCGACGGCTCTTTTCGTCGAAATGCGCCTAATTTTGAGCCGGGATTGCACCTTGTTAGTGCAGGCAGCGTCGGGACAAAGGTACTCCTAGAGCCTGTCAGTTATCTCAGCATCATTGACAGAATTTGCATGAAGAATTTTAGGATAAAAAGAAGGGTGAAGATAATAATTTACCACAGCCAGATTTTGCCTTTATTACAAAATTTTCAATGCATCTATCGAAGCCACCGATCAACTCAGGGAGCAAAATTGGGTGCAATGGTATTGGCAACAAAAAGAATGCCTCCAAAGTTTCGTCTATAATGCGAAGAACTTCGACGGCTGAAGGAGTAAAACGCCCTTTATTCACTTGAGGGTTCCATTTCTGCAAACAGAGGAAAACAGATACGCATGCTAGATTTGCCTCTTCGAATATTGGCTAGATTATATAATGTGGACCTTGTTCGATAAAGGAAGGCATATTTTCCTGTTTTTTCTACAATAGATAGCCATGGCAAGAAGATCAAGTTCAATATGCTTCTTTCAATTAAGGCGAAGGGTGTTCTTGAGATAGAGGTCAAAAAACATTGAAGAAAAGTTAACAATTACTACCTCTTGTTGCAAACTTCGGTCGGCCCATTCTTTCAATCTGTCAACTCTCGTCTGTATCCAAGATTTCACCAGGTGTTTATCACAGCCTCGGACTCATAAGGAACCATTTCCTGAATTATCGACTTACCACCGTCGTCACTGTCCACTGAGTCAGCAACGGCCATTTGCACCAAATCTTTTTCGAGTTTCTCGGCGGCTAGAAGCACTTGTATAGCTTCGGGATTCAACTCGCTTATATTAGAAACGAAGAAGTGATTCAAATCTTTTGCATAGCAAGCGTGAAGCGTAGCTACAGCCACGCCTGTGGCATGAGGGTGCCATTTCTTAAGGAGAGGACTGTATATTTCCTTCTCATTGAATGCCATGTCACATATATTCTGGGCAAGCACGGAAGAAGAGGGAGAGAGCTCGCGTGACTTTTAGATGATTTTCTGCTTGTGATTAGCCGACTTTTTTCCTGATTTTTTTTTCAGAAGTAGCAAACACAACATAAGAGTTAAAATTCTTGTTAGAAATCAGTTATAGAATGACAGAGTAAATTGAAAGAGTTTAACATACCTGAGAAAATGCACTGCGCAATGATGACCTGATAAAAGACTCAACTTTGCAACTAGACACATCGTTATCTTTCCACTTCTTATTGTCTTCTGCCAATAATGTAGCAGCAGATACCCCAAGCAACAATACACTCTGCATCACATCGATGTTACCCCGATAAAAGACATCATGGTAATGACGTAACATTTTCTCTGACCAATCCAACACGAGTGTTAACACAGAATTTAAAACTTTTTTGTATTCAGCATCGTGTGTTACTTTAGCATCTTTTGCAACTTGAGCCATCATATTATTAGCAGCAAGAAGAAGGTCACCTTCACTTTCACCAGAAACAATGTACCGATGGATCAAAACCCAAAAGAAACAGAGACTATGCAATGCCTCATTCATCCCAAGAACTACCCAGGTTTCTTTATTTGTTCCAAAACTTCATCGACTTCCTCGATAACAGATCCTTCATCATTTATGTCAAAACAAGCCTCTAAAAGTATTAGGTAAAGATGGAGATTTAATGGGATCCCATCTGCCCAGTGGCATGTACCAGATGTAGAACCATCAAACGATCTGCAAGCTAGAGACATCACGAGACTCTGGAATTTTGCATTAATTCGCTATTCTTTACCGTGTCTATTGATTTCTTTTCGACCGATCGTAGGGTTTGCACAAGCTGTTTGGGGGCTGTTTGAGACATATCAACGGGCAATTGTGGGGTGAACGATGAGTCCAGCTTCAATAATTTTCAGGTTTTTTTCTGCCATGCCTCGTATTCTTTCTGACTTGGAAAGTCTGAACCCCTCACTACTTGCAAAAGCTCCAAAGGCAAGACCACTGATTCTATTCTTCTACAAAGCTGCTACGAGAAAAATTGAAGGCAGGAATCCATATCATTAACACTATGAAATGAAACTGAACAGTTGCAGTTTGCTGCATTAGTGAGCAGACATGTCACTACCGTGCCTTGTACCACCAAAATTAAAAAATGCGTATAAGACTTAACGATTAATATATTCACGCCATTATCATCATAGGAACTAATGCAAACTTTCACAGAGATGTACACGGCTTCACATCATACATGTCAAACACTCATGAATGATATCCCCAAGCAGAAACATTTCACCATCTTGCTCTCCAATTCAACGTTATGAAGACTACCAACACAGTTTACGTCCTTACCAGGACAGGGCTACTCATTACACAGAATCAACCATTAGACCCAATGCTATATTATCACACAAAGCATAACTAACTGATAGCACATAACAGAATGCATCATACAAGTGATTTACTCCCATTCTTAACCAAGTCCAAGAATATATTTCTGTTTTGTACTTAGCTATCGATTAAACCATTTCGCACTCTTTCTCACCCAATGAATAAATAAATAAATAACAGACCTGCGCCGCCGCCAATCTCAAGAAGCCACGCCGGACCCTCGAATCAGTTAGCTCAGAAACCCTCATCTGAACCCTCATCAACTCCCCAATACCACCAAAACCATTGCTCGTACTAGTGCTAGTTCCTGAATCATCTTTCTCCTCACTGCTCTTCGTAGGCTTCAGGCCCAGCGCCTTTTTCACCTTGCTCACACCTAAAGATGCCGACTTTTGCAACAACAAGTTCTTTCCCGAACCTCTATTACCGTTCTTCGAGCTCGAAACGTATGTGAGGGGTCGGCCGGAACCCGAGATCCGGCAAGCTCCGACGAGGATTTCATAAGCCGTTTCTCGGAGCTCCGACGAAGTAATTTCAACACCCAGCTCGCCAAATGGATTCATTTCTTCTCAACAGCTGCGCTGCTAACTGTAAACACACTCTGATGTCAAAGGTTTGAGCTCGCTATTCCCAAAATTGTGAAGTTAGCCGACAATTATAAATCCCTTCGATCTGCAATTAGCCCATTCGCAGACGCTATCCAATTAGCAGCACCGCCGCGGAAAGCACAGCCTTACAGTAATCGAATGAAATGAGCTGATACAAAACGCAGCAAACGGCTTAACCTACAGTAATTTCGTCGTGGGAATCTCAAGCTTTCGTGATAACGAATCCAACTAACAAAGGAGGAATCGGTATGCTATTACCAAGGCGAAGCAAGATGGCATCGATCAAGAAAAGGAACAAAAAAGACAGAAAAAGGATTAAAGAAGGTGGTGGGTTCCATTTTTGCTTGACTTTTAAGCAATGAGTTCATTAAATAATGAACGGATACGTGTTGAATCAAAGCCGTGGAATCGATCGATTCTTCGCCTTTCTTTCTTTTTTTTTTCCAATTATTTTTTCACACGGGTTTATCATTTGTGAGCACTCTGTGAACTGTATCGTTGTATCACGCTCCAATCCCATCTCCATTGTTGCGCGAATAAGACCCAATTAGATAGATATTGCTAAACACGTCATATTACCACTCGTGCCAGTAGGATATTCTATTACACTTCAGATCCCTATTTTTACTTGGTTTTTCTTGTTAATAACATCACAATAAATAGCTCATCTATTGCTAACCTAAACCCTTCTATGTTGATATGGAATGAGCTATCTATCAATCTCCAAGAAATCAGAGAGATTTCAATTTCCTCTTCAATGGCTGGAGAATCCACAGAGAATAGACATTATATAGTCTATGATAATATCTATCATATATTTATACATACATATGCTTGCCATCGAGACAGAGAAACCTATTACATGCGATGAAATGGTATGTTAAAATGTATTTCATGACATATTTCTAGTACTGCAGAAGACAAGGCCCTGGAAAAACATCTACTTCTTCTCCGTAAGCATTTTCGCACTGTGCAGTGACTTGTTTGTTCTTCTTCTTCTTCACTGTCAGAAGACGTTAATCGTATGGACTCCATCGATATTCCATTGCACGGTACGTTTCTACTACAGTGTAAAGCGATTGCTACGTTGGTGCTCGACGTCCCCGATGCTTCTCTGTATATTACATTGCTTATCTGTACGCCAGTTTTCTGGCACGAGAATAAAAATTGCTCGAAAAAAATTATATGATCGAATTTTTAAATAGACGCAAATAGGGTTTTCGCTACCTACAGTTTCTTTGCAAGAATTTCTTGGGTAGCAGTAGTTTTGGTCTATGATTATAGGGTTTTGAACGTTGTCGAAACGTATATTTTCGAACGTCACGTCTCGGACAACCTCTCCCAGCCTAATTATTTTTCAATAGTCAGAGATTACATAATATATCTATATATAATTCATAATGATGAGTAGTGATAAAGGGTTTACCTGCCAAGTCTTGATTCTTGCTCCATTTGTGGTTCCATTGAAGTATGCATCGCTTACACGAATGCTCTCTACTCTTGCATAGTTGCCTCTTCTTCCTAGGCTTCCAATGCTGTTATATATTTTATTGTACTTACACAAATATTTATTGCGTAAGAATAATTAAAATAATAAAATATTATTTACCTGATTCCGTGACCAGGTCCACACTGAACATTAGATATCCCAATATTAGAATTGTAATCACCTATAGAAATACAATCATCACCTGCATATATAAACAAATGAAAGAAAATGTAGTTGAAAGATGTATATATAATGCTAATTAATTAAAGAATATATTATTACCACATCCTATGAAACATTGAAGATGACCACATCGCTAGAAGAATGAATGTGAACACCATCAGTGTTGGGAGTGTTTCCAGGAGCATTTATGACCAAGTTTTGAACGTTGAAGCTATTGCATCCTTTTACAAGAACATGAGTTTGAGCACTGTTTATGATGTTCAGATTGCTCACACTGCCCTCATTGCATGATATAAACTCAATGCCTGTTATTTAATTATGTATCTATAACATAATAATTCCAAATTAACCTTTACAATTATACGCATATATACAAATTACTTACTGTTGGAGCCAACTTTGTGCATGTACTCTGGAAACTTCAGAGAGAGGGGTCAAAACTTTTAGTTAAACCTCCGTTCTTGACTTATTACATGACCAATGAATAACATTTTTGCATATATACTATATAGTAATAATAATGATGATGAATAAGATGAATAGAAATAGGATTTTGTTACCAGGTCAGGTTTGTATTTGCAAGATTGATCCCACCAAGCTTGGCCTTTTCCATCAATTACTCCAAACCCATATATTAATAGATTATTAACATTATTAATGAAAACCAAGAGCTAGCATCTTTATCATCCCACGAGCTAGGTGATTCTGGGGCTATAATTGCTCCTGATATCTAATGCCCCCCCAGAAAAAAAAAATATGATTTTTAGTTCTCATAAAAGATCATTTTCAATAATTATTTCTCAAAATTATATAATACCCTTACCACAAAATGTAGGCTTGCAGCATTGCATGGTCCATGAAAAGCAATGGGACCTAACAAGAATACTCCGTTCTCTTGAATATAATTCTTGAATTTTCACTTGAACTCCTACATGCATCTCATTCCAAGCCTCCAAGAATGCCTGGAAAATGAATAAAAGTACCCCAAAAAGGGAAAAGAATATTATATATATATATATATATATATATAAAATCATAGTGTGTGTGTGTTTTTCTTACCTGTGAATCATCTGTGTAGCCATCGCCTACAGCTCCATAGTCCAGACATTATAGACATCATCGTTGTCATAAAGCTGATTACAATACTCATTCGAGCAAGCAATAGCAAAGTTTGGAGAAGACAAAGCAATAAAGAATACTATGGACGATAACACTCTTAAGAAACCCTGGTAAAGAAAAAGGTATTCAAATGTCGAAATTATTAATTGATACTACATAAATATTGGGAAAATGGTTGTAATGTAATCAGACAGCAAATTGAACCTCACCATGCAATCACAATCCCTGCGAGGCCTATCTGTAGGAGATGAACTTACAGAAGGACATATAAATAGATCTCAAAAGTTAAATATATTTAATAAGAAAAGCAGTCTATTTTTTTTTTCTACGAAGAAATCGATTGCGTCAACTGTCGATGTGTTGAACTCCGCCATGGAATTAAATGTCTTCCAGCAATTCTTTAGTTCGTCAAGGTGAAAGTAAGACTTTTTTTTTTGATGACATTATTGTTGATGCTCTCTCTTTAGATAATAACCTTTTGACTTCTTTCCTTGAAAGAGAACAAATAGTAAAGATACAACATTTAACGCATCTTCATCTTCCATTGTGCAAGCAAACTATACGTACGACCCACGAAGCAAAGAACATATATAATTATCTTAAGACAAAATCATTTATTAATAGACAAGAACGCCTTTTTTTCCCTACGAGAAATAAGACAGTTTTCAAGTTTCGAGAAACACAGAGTAACTCACGGGGCTTTAGTTGGTTGATCGTTCAACCTCGAATGCTTCTAACAATTAATCTTTTTGTCTCTTTTTTCCTCCCTTTTTCCTCAAAAAATAATAAAAAAAATTGCCCTGCCAATAATTTATCCATTGCAGCCCAAATGCTAAAAATAATAATAAGCCCAAATTCTAAAAACATAATTTATTGCAGCCCATAAGAAGCTATTTGCTGTCTGAACTGAAACCGTTTTCCAAAGGAACAAACGAACTATCTATCAATCAAAATGGTATCTCTACTCCTCAACTCTTATCATCATCTACCCCCTTCTCCATCTCCTTCCCCAAATAACCAAAACCCTAATTTCAATTCCTCAATCCACTTCGCGCGAATCCATGTCAATTTCAAGCCCAAAGCAACTCCAACTTACGAATCCAACGCATCAACGCCTCCAACAAAGAAACAACAAATACGACGGCCAACAAGAGAAGTCGCGATAGCGGAGGCGACGGAGGCGGCGGCGGCGACGACGGAAACGGAGACGAAGAGAAGAGTTCTCTGTTTCCAGAATGGCTCATTTCGACTCCAACGACGCCCTAACTGTCATCGCAGCTTTGGCGGTATCGCTCGCATTTAGGTCATTCATAGCCGAGCCGAGGTACATCCCTTCCCTGTCCATGTTCCCTACATTCGAAGTTGGGGACAGATTAGTAGCTGAAAAGGTATCGTACTACTTTCGAAATCCATGCCCAAACGACATCGTAATCTTCAAAAGCCCGCCCGTTCTTCAACAAGTTGGGTACACGGACGACGATGTCTTCATAAAGCGCGTAGTTGCCAAGGAAGGCGACGTCGTGGAAGTGCGCAAGGGCAAACTGATTGTGAATGGAGTCGAGAGAAACGAGGATTACATCTACGAATCTCCAAAGTATGAGATGTCGAAGGTTGTCGTCCCTGAGAATTACGTTTTCGTGGATGGGGACATAGGAAATAACAGCTACGATTCGCACGTGTGGGGACCTTTGCCTCTGAAGAACGTGATTGGGAGATCTTTGTTTAAGTATTGGCCACCGAACAGAATGGGCGGCACGATTTCGCCCGAGGGCTGTCGTTCGGACGATAGTAGTAAGCAAATCCTCGGAGAAGTAGCTGATGCTCGATGATCGTTTTCTTCTTTTACCAGTTGGATATCGAAAAAAAAGGTGCGATTTTTTTCTTTTTGTGGGGATCGTTGTTCTCCTTTATCAGAACCAGCTGATGATTGATAACTGAATCCGATTCGATTTTTGCATAGAGTTGGAAGATGATATGGAATCTTGGTCTGGTTGGCAATGTGCATTCTTTCTCCATGGATAATGTGGAGTGGAACGAAAGCTGAGGTACTACTTAGGAGAGACAATGTTGATTTATATTCGATGTTGTGTGTATGATTCAATCAATTACAAACCCTTGCCAGTTTATGAAACTCTGACCTCCTTATTTTTCTGCAACAAGATAGTGTTTTTTTGATCCTTCGCAGGTAGCATTGCTCAATAAAACAATACAAAGCTGTCCGAAAATGAGATTAGTATCTCTTCGTTCTAATTGTGTCAATAGACGCTACCAAATCTTACGTACGCAGAGTAGAACGATTCTCTCTACTCCTAGCAGCACAACTTAATCCTAAAATCAATCCACGAGTAGCGGTGTAAACTGTCCGAGCTGCTCGCGAGGATTCTTATATTAAAATACGTTTTTATTTAATAAATATATCGAACTCGAGCTCGAACTCGAGCTTAAATATCCCGACTTATCAAGCTTCGAGCCCAGTCGAGCTTTAATGTGTTTAATCGAGCCGAGCTCGAGCCTAATAAAGCTTAATCAGTCGAGCTCGAGCTGGACCATGTTCGACTCGGCTTGTTTTCACCCCTATCTACGAGTAATCAAAGGAATGCAAATCGCAAATTTTATACTTCCTCTGTCCCGGTAAGTTTTGTACATTTTACGAAATCGGGCGTCCCACTATCTTTTATAAATTTCCATATTTAGTAAAAAACTATCACATACAATCAATATAATAACATTAAATATTCTTAAAAACGTGCTACATCCATACACTTTTCTTCCTCTGTACTATTAAAATATTATATTTCTTAAAAATCGAACCCAATCCCAAATATCCAAAAGATATAGGGAAAGAGGGAGTAATTTTTTATTCGACGTTCCTATCGTTTATTAATAATGCGATGGACCATCGATCATATTAAAGAAACTTCAATGATTGGTGTAGTGATAACACTGAGCCGCCATTAAACTAAGCTGTCCTCCGAATATAAAGTTTATTATTTCTTAAGATTCATTGTTTTGTCATATTGCTTCATCGAAGTATCGAAGAAACAAGAAAACCATACATTCATTTACTTCTGTAACCAACCCAAAACACAGAACACCGAAAAGGGACACAACCATTTCAACTCATAAAAGCAAGCAAACAAAACACATTATTATTACAGAGCCTTTAGTATATCGTCGGGCCCAGAAACTGTGAAGTCTCCGCCCGACTCAATATTAGCGAGCTTAACCTTGAGATCGTCCACCAATAGAGCGTACCTATTGGACCTCACGCCGAACCCATGGTCTGTGGCGTCGAGCTCGAGCCCAAGCGCGCGTGTGTACGACGCCGAGCCATCGGCTAAGAACTTAATGCCTTTGCTGTTTGGGTAAGTCTTCGCCCACGCCTTCATCACATACGGGTCGTTCACTGTATATGGGAAAAGACTACAATTGGTCATTCGATTAAGCTGTAATCGAAAAAAATAGGGCAGAGAAAAAGCTTACGTACCACTGATGCATATGATCTCATCGACGCCTTTAGATTTCAGCTCGCCTTGTTTCTCGATGAACCCAGGGACATGCTTCATACTATTTATTTAGAGGAAGAAAAAAGAGAGAGAGGTTGAAGGAATAAGTCGGAGTTGAGTTGAGGATTTAGGACAGGGTTTATTAGGTGCCCTGTAAGAATTATTACCTGCATGTGGGGGTGAAGGCGCTGGGACGGCGAAGATGACGACCTTTTTTCCGGCGGCGAGGGAGTGGACGGAGGCGGTCTGCCATTGATCTTGGTCGTCGAGGTAGTAGAGCGTGCCGTCGGGGATGGCGTCGCCGACTGAGATGGGAGCCATTGTCAGAAAATTTGAAGCTTTGTAATGATTCGTAATGTGAGTGAGTTTAGACGTGTGTTTATAGTTAGATAAAGGCGGATTTGAAGTCGACGTCGAACCAGATTTGAGGAAAAACAGTTTGGCGTCCGTACTATTTTTTACAGGCCTCGTGCACCATGCGTTCCACGTGGTAACGCGATTAAGGAAAATAAAATGAGCAAAAACTGTGAAATGTCGAAATGCTTGTAAGATCAAATCGTGTAACCAATCGTTTTACAAGAATTTGAAACCACATTATCAAGAAAAGCACAAGAATATGTGTGGATTTACCTTTAGTTCCTTGGGCGAGTAAACCATGTGTATATTTCATCCATGTTATATAACATTCACAACTTCGTATTTTATTTTAGTTCATTGAAAAGCGATGCTTGCGGTGTATATGTAGTTGTGAAACATATACACTATAGCGATATCATTGCAAGATTATATGGCAAATAAAAATAGTAGCTTTCAAGTATTCTAGAGGTGTGTCTTCGTCGTATAGCAATAAATTTGTTTAATGAATTCTCAACCTTGGGATGAGATTTACAGTATCTTTGCCCAGATATCATCTCTCTCTATTTAAACAGATATGGAGATGTTAATAGGGGATATAAGTTTATTAAGTCGAATATATCATAGATTCCGCTGTAGCGAATTTCTATTGGAATTGAATGGTAGAGACACACTAGTGTGTCCCGGGTTCTGAGTCCTGGCAGTGGATATACATTTTTATATGACTTCAATTTTTTATGGCTTTTTTAATTAAATAATGCCGAAAAAATTATGTTTAATGAAATAGGATCGTTTTTTAAATAATTAAAAATAGGATAGTTCGCGATTAACACACGCGACGTCGTCGCACCCATTAAATGCGATGCCCTTTTTAGTTTTTTATTTTTTCTTTTATTTGAGTTCTTCTTTTTTTTTCTTTAACTTATTTTTTTATTAATTATATAATCCACCAAATCATAAATCGTCGTTATTTCATGTGATTTACATAATAAAAATCAACAAACGCATCTAATTTATTGTCTGTTTCACGATGATTAAAATGATATGTTTATCTTATATTTTTCAATATTCGAGTTTTTTATAAATTAAAAATACTTAAATTGGAATAAATTAAATATTTCATATATTCAAAAATATACGATATGCATATCAGTTTAGATGCATTTATTAATTTTTATTGTGTAAATCATATGACCGTCGCCCCTCATCCAATTTCTATATGACCGTCGCTGAGGGGCGATGAGGGGTGACTATCATTTCTAAATCACATGAAATAAAGATGGGGGCGACGCTCATTTAAAATTGCGAAATAACGATGAGGGGCGACGCCCTTATATAGAAATTGGATGTGGGGCGGTGCTCATGTGATTTACATAATAAAAATTAATAAACTCATTTAATTTATGGTTTGTTTCACGACGATTAAAATGATATGCATATCTTATATCTTTCGATATTCGAAAAATTTTTAGTTGTTTTTTAAATTTATTCCAATTTAAGTATTTTTTAATTTATAAAAATAATAAAATTCCGAATATCGAAAGATATAAGATATGCATATCATTTTAATCGTCATGAAACAAACAATAAGTTAGATGCGTTTGTTGATTTTTAATATATAAACCATATGAAATAATAACGATTTTATGATTTGGTGGATTATATAATTAATAAATAAACAATAAGTTAAAGAGGAGCTCAAATAAAACAAATAGAAGACTAAAAAGGGGCATCGCACTTAATGGTAGCGACGCCCCTCCTATTGGATGCGACGTTGCGGGTATTAACCACGAACTACCCTATTTTGTTAATTATTTCAAAAACGACCCTTTTTTATTCAATATTATTTTTTTTCCACATTATTTAATTAAAAAGCCGAAATTAAAAAGCCGACTTCAATTTATTTAACAAATGGTACAAATACACTAATTAATGATTTGCAAGTTCTTTTCAAAATAATCTGATTTGATAAGCATGAAACTCCTGACAACTCCAAAGAAGACAGCGGCTCTATCGTCGTCGAAAGTTTCAACACCATGAAATCCCCCACCACCAAAATCGCCGACGACATCGACGCCTTCACCCTTGAGCATCTCCACCAACTGCCTCTGACGATCCAACAACGGGTCACCGTCGCAGCCGGTCACCAGAATCCTCACCTTCTTCTCCTTCAGCTTCCCAAACCTACCGCCGGCGTAGGACTCCGACGTCGCGAAGTTACAGTATCCATGGTCGCGGTCAGCGCCGGCGGGCAGAGCTAAATCCCACATGGCATCATTCAGATGCAGCGGAAGCACCGGGTCGTCGACCCGCTCCGTCTCCGATCGGGTCCTGTGGATCCCACCGAAGTACGGCTGGTGCAGTATCAGCCCTCGGATTTTCATCCGACGATAGCCGGCGCTGTCTAGCTCGGCGGAGCGTAGGCCCACGTTGTACGCTATGTTCCCGCCTGCGCTGCTGCCCATTACGAAGCATTCGGACAGATCGGCGTACTTTCCCAGCCACTCCTCCTCCACGGCGTCGATCCACCGAAGGGCCTCAAGGCAATCGTCGTACGCGGACGGAAGACGGTGCTCCGGCGCCAGGCGGTAGTCCAGAGACACCACCACGGCGGGGATCTGACTGGAGAGGTCTGAGCAGAACTTCTGCAGCATCGCCGAGGCGGCGCTGAACATCACGAAGCCGCCGCCGTGGACGTAGACGACCACCGGCAGTTTGCCATCGTTCTCAGGGCAGGTTTTGGGGATGTAGATTCGCGCCCAAGTTTGCTTCTCTTGGTTGATGGGCACGTCCCTGCTGAGGGCAGAATAAGGATTTCCATGGTCCTCGGAAGGCGGCGCGTCGGGGATGAAGTTGGGGACGCGCGTGACTGAGCCGTCTGGGTTTTGGATGAAAGGTTTGGAGGTTTGACTTATTGGTGAAGAAGAAGCCATTATCGTGCTAGTAGAGGAAGAAGACAACTCTCTCTGCTCTGTGTGTCTGCGTGCGTGTGTGTGTGTTTTTTTTTTTTTTGTGTGCTGAGGTATGATAAATGAAAGTCGTCCAGTTCAAGTTGCTATTTGTCTTCAATTTGTTTGGACTTGTTGTGATGCGACTTGTTATGGATAGGGGTTTAATAGTTTAATAAATGAGTTTGAAAACTTGAACCATGACATGAGATATTTACTTAAACGGGTGACGTATTTTTTTCCCCCAACATTTATCCCACAATTTATGCTACACAGTTAACTACACACTAATATATCATCCATCTCATAATATATCACAATATCTCATGTTTTATAATATACAAAATAAAATGATATTTATAAATAAAAAATATAAGATATGTATATCATATGATTGTAACGAAATAAATAATAAATTAAATATGTTTATTTGATTATATCATATAAATTTAATGAAACAAGAATGATTTTAAAATTTGGTTGAAAATTAGAAAATTAAACTAAAACAAAGAGAAAGAAATATGAACCCTGGATTTGACATTTGTCAAAAATCCGTGATGTGGGACAAAAAAATGAACAAAGTAGTGGGACAGAGAGTCTGAACCCACTTAAGCGGGTTGAAATATCGTACACTAATCCGACCTGCATTAAAATATAAAAAAAAGAAAAGAAAAGTTAATTAAATAATCAGAATTATGAACCCAAATTAAATAAAACAATAAGGAAACCATGCAGTTGTTTTTTCTAAAAATCAACAAGAATTAAAATTCCAAATAATACACGTCATAATAAATGCAGTTTATTTTATTTATATTGTGGATATTTTAATAATTTATATTATTCGGGTTAAATGAGTTGTTATCTCCAACCGGTAAACGCATTCTCAAACTCAAACGCATTCTTAAACTCAAAATGCAGTAATTCTTCTCCAATCGATCAACTCATTCTCAAACTCAATAGATTATTTTGTAATATTCAATTCCACACCATTTTTACAATTTTCAATAATACCTACATATTTACAACTTTACAAATTAGACTATATATTATTAATAAGGTTAATAATAAAAATATATTTATACATATTAAAAGCATATATTAATGCAAATATATATGACATACGAACTAAACCAACGTCATATTACTATTAGCTATTACATACTTCTTCAGAAAAAAAAGCATACATATGAAAGGTTTATCGTCAGCTTTTTTCTGGTCCCTATCCCTATAAACCTATTCAGTCGATGAATTTGCATTGCATAGTCAAGGCTACCATATAAACCTTTCTGACACAAAGTCGTTAACTTTCCACCTTTTCAGCCCAAACTTGGCTTTTTATGACAAAGACGGGGGAAAGAAAATTGAGGTTTTCAATGCAAATAAAAAAATCCATCGCATCTAACCGTTTCCAAACTCAAACATGCATCGAACGATGGGAGAGAAATTAAAAATTCCATTTTGAGTTTGGTTTTTTGGTATCGATTGGAGTAAATTCATCAATTTTTTTGGTTTTTCACTCCGGTTGGAGATGCTCTAACGGGGTGATTTTGGGTTGATTTCGCGTTGAAAAGTCGAATACTAACTCCCCCACTTAATATTCGGGTTGGGTTAAACAGGTTGAAAATGCTAACTCAAACCTGCTATTTTTGGTGCGGTTCGTGCGGGTTGGCTGGGCGGGTCGGGTTGGTTTTAGCACCCCTAATTATGCCCATAGGTTTACATTCATATCGTTGACATTATTTATTATCTGTTAGTATTTGGGCCTCAATAGTGGGCTGGCACGCATGTTCCTGAAAGTGAAAATGATGGGAATTGCGCCAAAATTCAATAAAACGCATCTTTACTGCTATTGTTTTTGTTATGTTCTTGAATTGCCATGTTTCTTCTTCATGTAACCATGTACTTCTTTGCCGTTCTTAGAAAAATGGACTTGATGGGCTCGCATTATCCTATGTGCATGCCCAAGTAGAGGAACTAATTAAACTGGCGACATTTTAATTTTTACGAGGATTACGACGATATGCTGTTATATGTGTTTGATGGATGATGCCCTTTTTCAACAATTTCAACTATTCTGTATTGTGCAAAAAAGCGTATGAGAGAGAAGATGGATAGAGTAGAGTAGAGTAGAGCAGAGCAGACATGATTAAAAATTCCCATTCCCCCACAAGAAAAGCAGATAGGTGCCCAAAAAAAGCACTTCTTTTTTCTCTGTTGGTACCAAATTGCTATGATTGTGATGATACTGATGATGAGGCTTGCAGAATTCTCACACAGACAAATTCCCTCTGTCTCTCTCTCTCTCTCTCTCATTGCGAAAATCTCTCGCCCACAAAAAAGAGGAAATTTGTTCCTGAAGCATGGTAAATTGGGTGGTTCTTTTATTATTCTCCCTCCCATCTTCTCTCTCCCGTTACAAGAGCGAGATTAGTACTGAGAGAGAGAGAGAGAGGAGCTGAGAGAGAATTAATGGAGAAAAAGTGTGGCTGTTGGGGCGGTGTTCTTAGGCTGAGCGTTAAAGGGTCATGCAAGAACTTCGACGCAAGAACCTCAGCTAACAGTATTCCCAGAAGCAGCCTTATATATGATGCTGGTATGCTTTTTCTTTATCTATTCTGTTTCCTGATTGTGTTTGCAAGAACTGAATCGAAGCTTATGTTGTTGATTCTTGGCTCTAAGTTTGACATAGACAAAGAAAAGATCGAGTTGCTGAACTGTTAAGGTAAGACATGTCAGTGACCTCTTATGGTATGATGCTCAGTTATTCTTTCTTACAGCAACTGAGGTGCGTTACCTAAACGCCAGCAACAGAGAACAAATGCAGGCGCCCGAAGAAGAATTAGAGGAAAGCAGACGAAGAAATCATCTGCTTCAGTTCACCTTCCAAGAACTGAAAGGAGCCACTGCGAATTTCAGGCCCGATAGCATATTAGGCGAAGGTGGGTTCGGCTAGGTCTTCAAGGGTTGGATAGAAGAGAACGGTACCGGCCCAGCAAAGCCCGGCTCGGGAATTACGGTCGCCGTCAAGAGCTTGAAGCCCGACGGGCTTCAGGGCCATCGAGAATGGGTGGTAATAATAAATAACCAACAGGTTCCTCATTGCCTCTGCTTTTTTGAGTAATGTCTTCTAACTTTGTATGGCTTCGTGTAATTTTGCAGGCTGAAGTTGACTTTCTTGGAGAGCTTCACCACCCTAATTTGGTGAAGCTCATCGGTTACTGCATAGAGGACGATCAGAGGCTGCTCGTTTACGAGTTCATGACTCGTGGGAGCCTCGAAAATCATCTCTTTCGAAGTAAATTTTATTTCGCGAAAACAAACGGAATATGTATGATGTCTGATGATGTCTGATGCATTGTTTTGTTATGCAATGAAAGGGACTGTGCCGTTGCCATGGTTGAGCAGAATGAGGATTGCCCTCGGAGCTGCTAAGGGCTTAGCTTTCTTACACGGCGGGCCCGAACCCGTTATCTATCGGGACTTCAAGACTTCAACATCTTGCTCGATTCAGTAGGCATTTCTTCGTCATGTCAACATAAGCGAAAAGCCAAAGTTGTGCGTCGTTCTTCGCTTCTTATTATTGCTAAGCGAGTATTCTCTGCCCTTTTGTAGGATTACAATGCGAAGCTCTCGGATTTCGGCTTGGCGAAGGCGGGCCCACAGGGCGATAAAACTCACGTTTCCACTCGGGTTGTCGGGACTATGGATATGCTGCTCCTGAATACGTCATGACGGGTATGTGCACAATACAAGGACAGCGTATATGTGAAATTGGAACTTAAAAACACAGAAGATTTGATGCGGGACGATCGCTTTAGCTAAAAGTTTAACTTAACCTTGTAGGGAATGCATATTTTTAATTTTAATTTTGATATATATTATATTATATTTCCAACGCTCGCTCAGTTACGCCTAGGCCGATTTCTTTGTTATCTGGCCTTTTTGACGTCTAATTTGATTAAAATGGATGGTCGTGAGGATTTCTACGTGAAACCTCTTTGGCCCCCAGCTCATACCCCGCTGAATGATAGCTTTACTTAAAAGTTTAATGTTTGAAATGTATCATTTTTTTCTCTATTTTTGATATATTACATTCCCAACGCGCTCCTTCATGTCTAGGATGATTCCTAGATATTCTAGCCTTAGATGTATAATTTTATTAAATAGATGATTGCGAGGAGCGTATCATTGTTTTTTTTTAAGGTTGTACATTATATTTTTCAACACGAACTGATATATTTGCAGGCCACCTGACGGCGAAGAGCGACGTATACAGTTTCGGCGTCGTCCTCCTGGAAATCCTGACTGGCCGGCGGTCGATGGACAAGAAGCGCCCGAGCGGGGAGCAGAACCTCGTGACGTGGGCTCGCCCTTACCTCTCGGACAAGAGGAAGGTCCTCCACATAGTCGACCCGCGCCTCGAGCTGAGCTACTCGGTCAGGGCGGCTCAGAGTGTGGCCCAATTGTCCATTAGCTGTCTGAACCGCGACACCAAGGCCCGACCCACCATGGACGAGGTGGTTGGGACCCTCGAGCCCCTCCTCGAGCTCGACGACACCGCGGTTTCGTCCTACCACGCACGGCTGGCTCAGGCCGCGGGGAGGAGGAGTATTAAAGAACAAGATTATTGTCGCGGTAATAATAATAATAATAAATAATAATAATAATAATAGTAATAATAATAAACATCAGTGTAGATGAGGGAAGTTTTGACTTCGTTTATGAGATTTTTGAAAGGGTTTTTCTTTGGATTTGTTGTTTTGTAATGAGATGATAGATTATATGGTTTATATGTTACCTCGTGCGATATTCGTACCATCAATTTCGTCACCTTCGATCGCCATCACCATCGTCATCGACAGCGCATGTATATAAAGCTACAAGTGATATTGGCGCGGCTCAATCTGATAAATCGGCACTTTACTAATTTGATTTCAGCATATATTGTACGTAAATGTCCGTCTTCGGATTGAACCTTGCCAATATCGCTTTTCCCAATCGGCTATTTATGGACATATCTGGCCAAAAAAAAAAATGAAGAAAAGTGAGAGAATTACCTTCAAGAATTCATGTAATACTATGAATCCTGGGTTTTTTCTAGGACAAGGTTATGCTAAAAAAAAGAATGACATTCTTCCGATGATGATCGTAACTCGTAGACTAAGAGGGTCATGTTAAAACTATGTCACCTTATATATGTGTGGCGTGTGGATTGTGATTGTCTTGAAAAATATAGAAACTAAATAAATGTGACGACCAAAT
>JAPQWV010004990.1:0-24000 GCA_027422505.1 Craterostigma plantagineum
ATTTCGAGGTATATTGATATTAGATCTCGACAGTGTATTAAAAAGTATGTCGACCCCTTATAGAGTTAATAAAATCTCGACATGACTTAGGAAGTCGACATCATCACAACTCTTCGACAACTTCATAAAGATTTCGATACTCCCTTGTTCATGTTCGGCAAGATCTCGACAGTAATAGCTTTCGACATTGTTTAAAAATCTCGGGAGCATCATAGAGAGAATTCGAACTTATTATAGTTCTCGACATCTTAAGGATTTCGACATCTAGTATAAATTCACTAAGCTTTAAGCATTTAAAAGCTTTCTACACTTAATAAATTTTCGGCATTCTAGGGTTTTACTATTTATAGTGTTTTCGATATTTTAGGGTTTACATATTTTTAGGGATATCATTCTTTTAGGGTTTTGATAATTTTAGCATTTTCAAAACTTATATGACTCAATAAATATATTGATATGATAATATTTCCAATACTCAGAGGATCGGAGCGTAGGGAATACCAGATTTCGTTACTAGTTTATCGAAGGACAGGTAGGTGGAATATCCATCTACAACGCGTAAACACCTATTTGATAATTATGTGATTTTATGTGCTTCAGTGAATTATATGTTTTACGTGTTTTATGTGCATTTTATGTGGCATCACGGTTCATGTATTATCACGTAAATCCCTGCATGTGCATTACACGTCATTTCACGAAGTGTACCGTGGTGGAACGGTGGTACTGTATTTTACCTAGTGAGCGAGTAGCCGATATCGGCTGTCGACCCGTAGAGGAGTCACGTGAGTGGGGCATCTGCTGTGCATCAGCGCCTGTGACGGTGAGCCATTGGCCCGTTGGACATTGTGCAGCAGACTGCGGGCGACCTAGAAAGGAGCGACTTGGGATATCCCCAAGTAGGCTATCTGGTGTAGGCCACGCTGTCGCATGCGGGAGGAGGCGACCTAGTGTAGGCTACAAGCGTAGGCACCGTATTTGGCAGAAGAGGCGACCTGAGAGTGTGACCTGATACGGCTCAGGGAGGCTGCTCAGTGTAGGCCACTGCCGTAGTGTTGTGATCGTGTTGTGGTTGTGATCGTGATCGTGGTAGCGATTTCGCGTGATGGTGCACAGTATGTAGGCCACGCTGTCGTATCCCGGTTGTGACGAGTGATAGTGAGTGGCATTGTATTGGTGACAATTGGGGGTGAGTGAACGCGAGTGAGTCACACGTGCATGTGCACTATTTCACCTACTGGGTAATAGCTCAGTGTTTGCGTGTTGTAGGTAATTGTAGCTCACAGATAATGAAGTTAAAACCTATTATATTTCAACAAAAACATCATAAACATGTTCATAATAGGAGATAAATAGAGATGGGAAACGTATCGAATAAGTAGCCGGGTCGTGTTTTGCTCGACTCATCTCTCCATGACTATCGTCCGCCTTCTGTCTATCTCCGAGATTGACGTTGCTCGTCTCCACTTGCTGCCCCGGTCCAAACGTTGCCGTTGTTCGTGCGTCAGGTGGCTACTCGAAGGTGTATATGGTATATCCTTCAGTGCGTCTTTTCGCCGAACAGATGGTGTGCTTTAGGGTCTTTTGCATGAGAGAGAACCCAAGGTGACGTGGATGATGGCAGTGTGGAGGTGGTGCATTTTCTTCTATTCAGCCGTGAAGTCTTGAGGTGGGTGAGGTGCGATGGTGTTCGGTTGGGTGGTGAGGTGTGTGTTTAGGTTGCTTGGATGAGTGGATGGTGTGAGAGCTATGTGTTGTGGATGATGGCGAGAGATGAAGAAGGCGAGTTTGCTAAATCCTTCGGGTCTTTGATGTGGGTGAAAGTTTTGTGAGAGGTGTGTACGATGGTGTATGGTTGTGTAATGATTGGATGATGAAAAATGAGAGATGGTGTAAGAGCCTTTTTTATGTCTTCTCCCACATGCTTACCAACCTCCTCTCTTGCTTCGTTCTTTTATTTTTTATAATCCGTAGTCCGACAGAGAACTAAATGGGCAGCCCTTTTTTACTCCTTGTTTCATGCTTGTATGTCTTCATTGGTTCTCTCTCCCTCCACTCAGTTCCATAAATGAAGCATCATTGTTATAGATAATCAACAAAAAGCAAAGTGAGTCAAGGATTGGGGGCTTGATGTATCTTTTTTTTTTCTCCAACGTGAACAACGCAGGCAAGATGTTTTCTCCATCACCAAAAGTCGTATGTTTTTATCTTCTTGCTTTGAAACACTGCACCTACTCACTTGGGCCGATCTTTACTTGAAAAGGTGTAGTAAACTTAGACCCACTTGCATATTGGCATTTTGCGTCTAGGCTTTATTATTATTTCTGGTTTTCTTTTCATATCCGAATCATCCTGCATTTTGGCCACTTTTTCTCCAATATCTACGAAACAAGAAATGTAAATGTATATGTTGGTCCCGAAATGCACCAAACAAGGAATCAAAGAGGCTAAATGGAATGAAGAAGGGAGAGTTTCTCACCTTTGAGTGTGTGTAGTGTGTGAAAATAAGAGTAAGCCTTTTTATCTTTGATTACCATTCAAAGTGAGTTGGTAAAACCTTATATACCACATTAACCCTAGGTATATTAAGGCCCAATCACTAATAATACAAAAATTACTATCTAGTCCAAAGCCCAAGCTAAAGATAATTACATAATTAATCCCAAGACTTAAACTATTGACACAACCAATTAAATATCCTAACAATCTCCCCCTTTGTGTCAATTGTTGGGAGTCTTGAATCTTGGGCGTTGGGATGGTGGATTACCGTGTGAGTGTTTCGCGAAGCCCTAGCTTGAACTCGAAGGCGCGGAGATTCCTTCGAAGAACCATTCTATCAGCTATAGCGTCAATGAGCTTCGCGAACTTGGATCGGCAGAGGGGATCTTCTTCTGAAAGTATGCGGCAGATCTTCATTAGTTTGTCTTGGATGATGGTGAGCGTTCCATCCGAGAACTTTGCCACTTCAGAGCAGCGCAGCATCCTCATCTTTCCCTTATAGTTCGAGTAGACGACCGCCGATCGTCTCCGTCGATCACATCGCCCTCTCGATAGTCGTCCGCGTTTTTGAAAGATGGGCGAGTCAGATTCACCTTCTTTAGGTTGTGCTCCACCGCCATCTGCAGATCATGGGTGGCGAAGTATCTGACCTGTCGGAGCATGTGGCGTTTGATAGCCACATATCCCATGGTGACCGGTTCAGCACGTATGAGATGTCCAGAACTTCTGAGGACGAGTCTGAACTGCTTCATGGATTCCAGCATGCTGTACAGGTCGCCCAGGCGCAGAAACTTGAAGTCCGCCTCACTGACTTCACAGTAGCTCTCATCTTGCCTCATTACCGTGAATACTGGGTAATGGACAGGTCCTTTGGATTCTTGGCGAAGGTCAGTGACTTTGCAGATGGGGGCCCGACTCATTTCCTGAGCGATGTTTTCCTCATCGGATAGCGTCCTATTTGTGCATTTGGGGCACAGAAGGCTCCATCGATAGAGTTGCTTCTTTCTCTCGCTCCAACTTTGGATGTTCATCAGCTCATACTCGTCGAAGGTGGTGATGATCTGCTCCTTGCGTCGCCAGATCCTCTTCCTGATCTCTTCTTGAAACGGTGCGGTGATCTTTTTGTTTTCCCACGGTGCTTCCGGTATATCCACCGTGGGTGCATCCGTTTGAGCAGCAGGGGCCTCAGTTTGCTGCGCTTGGAATTGCAGGATGTCCTCAAGCTCGGCCGGTTCAGCGTCGTACTCCTCTCCGTCCTCGTTGTCTGCTGTGTTGATCAGCGTTAGTGAGGCTTCCATTAGCAGACGTCGAGCGTTTTCCACCAGCTTCCTGGCTGCTACTGCATCGACGGGTGTGTACAGCCATTCATCGTTGAAGATGTAGGCTTCGATCTCGTTCTGTGCGCAGTAGACGTCCTCGGGAGCTATGTTGGGGTCGGTGTTGAGAGGAGTGTCGCTGTGTGGTGGCGAGGGCGTTGTTTCGGAGGAGTTTGTGGATTGTGGGGATGGTTGTGGTGGAGATTCAGGTGGTTCAGTTGATGAGATGGTTTTGGCGAGGATGATTTGGGTAACGGGTGGTATAGATGTGGTGGTGGCCTCTAATGTCGATGTGACAGTTAGAGGTTTTGTGTTGGTGGGTGGAGACGGTGTGGAGATGGTCTCTAACGCCGATGTGACGATTAGAGTTTCGGAGACGGTGATGGGTAGTGGTGAGGGTGATTTGGTTAATGACTCGGGGTTAATGGGATGGGATTTTTGGCTAGTGGGGTGTCAGGTTTCTGTTGCGGGTGTCGTTCCAGGTCCAGAGGAGGAGATCGGCGTCGATTGTATGAGTCCTTGAGATTGTGCGCCTAGCTGCCTATTTATCTCCCCCTCGCGGCGATCTTGATCATCGTCTTGATCGTCGCGCCTGATCCCGCTAGTCTCGCCTTGAGCGCGGCAAGACAATGGTTGCGTCATTATCTTCTTCATCTGCTGTTCCTCCTCGTCAAGTTCCGTCATTGACTCGAAGCGAGCTCTGAGGATGTAGAAGAGCTCCTTGGCGGAAATGGAGGAGAGAACAGCTTCTGCGTCCTCATTTTGCTTTGGTGGTGGCGTCTCCGGGGCCACACCTTTGCCTTTATCGACCGTGGACGCTTCGAGACGCGCGTAGACTTTATCTAAAATTGACGCCTCAAGAGTCTTTGCAAACTCTTGAAGACGTGTCTCTAGCGCTGTCTCGGTGACGAATTGGGGTAAAGTAACCAGGTTGGAATCACGGAGAAATCCAACTGACACCGACTCGGTGAATATCGCCGATCGGCCGCCCGTTTGCACAGGTCTGGAAAAGACGGGGTCACTCAGACTTCCCGTTAGCATCGTCGATGAGACAGACTCAATTGAATGATGGCCTAGGCTCACGGTTGTTGTGATGTTGGCCGTGCTAGGTCTTCCGCTCTCAGTCACAGAGACATCAGCGAGCGTTCTGACAGAGTCACGAAGACTCTGTGGTGCGGTAAGAGGTGTATGTGTCCTAGAAATGGGAGAAATTATGGGGAGTGAGGGCACTAGACTCGATGTGCCTGAAGATGATGCAGTCTGAGGCGAGAGACTGCTTGTTTCAACATCGATCACCTCCAAGTGGGATGTCGATGGTATAAGTGGCTCCTCGTGCAATGAAATATCTTCCTGTAGAGAGGAAGATAAGTGGATTGGTGGGGACGTTTGCGTGGTTGAGCCAGATGCCACGACTTCTACTCGGGAGGTGAACACATCACCTCCTGTACCTAATGGTTCGGCTCGGCTTATTTGTGGCTGAGGAGGTCGATCGTGTTTTTGTTTCGATCGACGCTCCGTGGGACGGCTTACGTCATCCTTACGCGCCCGTTTTTTCGGAACGCGGGTGGAAGAGGATGCGGCGTGACTTGATGACTCTTTGGTGGCGGTGGTGGGGGTTTGGCTAGTCCCGAGGTTAGGAGCAGGGGGTGTATCTGCTCCGTAGGGACAGTGGAGAGAGGGTGCGGGGTTTCACGGAAGGATGCGGTTGAGGCTCGGTATTCTTGGACGTGCGGGTTGGTCTGGTCGGCGTAGGCGAGCACGTCGCCCAGAATCACCATTGCGTGTCGATCCTTCGCCGGTGTGTTCTTCTTGGCGAACTTCTCGACAGTTGGGATTTGGAAGTGCTCTGCTGCCGGACGGATGCGGATGTTGGTTGAGTGCAGGCGGAAGTGCTTGATCAGAGCTGGGAGCCATCGCATGTATGGGACGAAGCGGTTCGGGACTCCCTTGGCGACTTCCCGGTCGCGTCGCTGGATCATTGAGACTAGGTCCACCCAGATGATGTCGGCGTAGTTGTATTTGCGGTTGTGAGCGATGCCGGTCATGATTGTGAGGATTTGAATGTTTCCGCGGTCCTGACCAGCATGTTTTCCTGACATACACTTGTTCACCAGCAGGTACAGTGTCCGCCAGGGTTGTGGTAGATTGCGGGTGGTGACTTCACTGAGGACAAGTGGGCCTTTCTTCTTCTTGGTATCTAGTTGATAGCCCAGTCTGTCTATGTCTTCAATGAGTTGGTCGTGTGTTGGTGGTGGATCGTAGGGTGAGTAGACCGGGAGTTGAAGAACATCTTGGAGTATTTTGGGTGTGAGGACCACCGTTTCTTGATCGATATGGGCGGATAATGTCTTGGCAAGGCGCATTGGTCCTGCTATCTGCAGCGTATGCCAGAATTGTTGAAGGTACACCTGTGCTTCTGGTTCGCCATGAGTGAGGGCGTGGCGAAGTGGGTGCCCTTTGAGAATTTCTATGATAACGGGGGCATCGCACCGAAAACTGTTCAAGTCCACCATATAGTTGTTGGGAATCAGGGCCGCCCATTGACTTAGTGGGAAGATCTCTTTGGGTGGTGGGACATAAGTGCGCGTGTGGAGTTCGATGCGAGCAACCTCTCTTTGAATGGCAGCCGCCTCAAGTGCTTCAAGTGTATTTTGATCCTTGTCAGTCATATATGTGCTATGCAGTAATCGTAATAAGATTAGTACTGACTAAGTCACGAAAATGATAAAAATAGACATAGAATTGCCCAAGATTATATATAAGAAAATTTTCACATTTTGCGTAAATTTAGCAAGTATGGAAAATTTTCGCAAGTTAAGAAATCTCGCACGTTGTCAAAAGTTTCGTAGGTAATGAGGAGAAATTCGCAACTTATCTTTGTTTCAAGGAATTTTCTCATGTTTCAAGGAAATTCGCACTTAGCATATAATGAAAGTTTCGCACGTTGATGTGTTTTCTCATTCAGAGTGAATTTTCGCATGCATCTAGCTGTAATGAAATTTTCGCACTCAGCCTATAATGAATTTTCGCACTTAGCATATAATGAAAATTTCGCACGTTGATGTGTTTTCTCATTCAGAGTGAATTTTCGCATGCATCTAGCTGTAATGAAATTTTCGCACTCAGCATATAATGAATTTTCGCACTTAAGGAAAAACTTCGCAGGTTATGGAAGTTTCGCGGATTGAAAAAATTTGTTCACTGTAGATGCGAGAAAAGTGAAAATGCGAAAATCTGGATTATGAAGTGAAGTATATGAAATTTTCGCGGGAGTTCACTTGTTGTAGCAGCGAAATTTTAACATATGTAAATTCTCGTATGTAACTTCCTCAGATAAAATTTCGCGAGACCTCACTCACTGTAGTCCAAGAATTTTCTCGGGTAAAATAAAAGTTTCGCGGGGCCTATCTAACTGTAGCAGCGAATTTTAACAATTAAAGCAATTTTTCTGAGAATTTTTCGCGGTGAAGAACACAGTTGAAAAAGTGCGAGACAGCGCAATCAATTTTTGCCTTAGACCTACTCAAATCTTAACCAAAATGCAATAATTTGGACTCAATCGACTCGTAATAGGATGGGAAATACATATTTGTTGGATTTAAACATTAAAAGCCTAATATTCGTTCGATTCAGAACCGAGAAAGTTTTAACCCTAACCAAGCAGGTTTAATCAAAACGGGCAAAACAGGGTAAAATCGAACAGAAATTGGGTTATTTAAGTTGTATTCATACCGAAAAGCTGATTTGCGATGGTGGAGTTAGCAGGAAACGAAGTTTGAATGCAGATTTTGACGATGACGAAGATGCGGGGAGTTGCGAATTTTTTGAAAGAGGGGTTGCGAATTGTTGAATTTTCTCGGGATTTTTAGGAAAGTGAAAAACGTTAAGGGTTTCGGGGTTTTACGATTGTAGACACTGTACATGCGAAATTTTTGAGTAAATGGGCCGAAATTTCGCGGGCTTGGTTAAAAATTCAGCGTAGCTGAATTTCGCGGACTTGGACCCAATTTTGACTTATTTTGGGTTGAAATTTGAAATTCACCCCAAATGTTTTGATCGGTCCGATTTTGACTCCCCCTTAATCGTAAAACTTCCCGTTCTAAATAATGAAATATCAGACGCTCCCCCTTAATCGAAAAACTCCCGTTTTAAATAATGAAATATCAGACGCTCCCCCTTAATCTAAAAACTCCCCCTCAACAGACATAATCCAGAAGACACATAGACAATGAAGTGAAGTGAAAATGAAATATGTACATTTCATCAAAGTTCATGTAGGGTCGATTGATCACAACTGAATATTCAACATACCCAACATAGTCACTAGGTGTTGGAATCGTTTGACATCCAACGGTTTTGTGAAAATGTCGGCCAGTTGATCTTCAGTTGTGATGTAGTGCAACTCAATCGTGCCTTGCTCGACATGTTCTTTGATGAAGTGATGACGAATATCTATGTGTTTTGTTCTTGAGTGATGTACAGGATTGCTCGTCATCGCGATGGCACTTTTTGAGTCACAATAGATGGGAATTTTATCAATATGTAAATTAAAATCTCGTAGTTGGGTTCTCATCCACAAAAGCTGTGAGCAGCAACTAGCGGCGGCGACATATTCTGCCTCCGTCGACGAAGTTGAGACACAGTTTTGTTTTCGAGACGACCAACTTACGAGTTTACCGCCCAAGAAGTGTGCAGCTCCAGAGGTGCTTTTTCGGTCCATCTTGCATCCTGCATAATCCGAGTCGGAGAATCCAACCAATTTGAAGTCCGATAGAGTGGGGTACCACAAACCCAGATTGGATGTTCCCTTGAGATAGCGGAGAATCCTTTTGACAGCAGTGAGATGGGATTCCTTTGGTGTGGCCTGAAAACGAGCGCAGATTCCTGTCGAGAGGACGATATCCGGTCGACTAGCAGTAAGGTACAGAAGAGATCCTATTATCCCTCGATAAACGGTTTGGTCAACGGGAACACCAGATGGGTCCGCGTCGGGTCGGCCAGAGGGTGACATAGGTGTAGCAGCAGTCTTAGCATCCTTCATTCCATACTTCTCGAGGATGTCATGGATGTATTTGGACTGATTGATGAAGATTCCGTTGGGGAGTTGCTTTACTTGAAGACCAAGAAAGAAATTCAGTTCACCCATCATACTCATTTCGAATTTCTCTTTCATCAATTCTGCGAACTCTTCGCACAGTTGAGGTTTAGTCGATCCAAAAATGATGTCATCGACATAGATCTGTACAATCATGATGTCCGGGTCACTCCGCTTTGTGAAGAGAGTTGTATCCAGAGATCCTTTCTTGAATCCAGACTGAACAAGGGAATCTGAAAGGACGTCATACCAAGCTCGGGGAGCCTGTTTTAGTCCATAGAGGGCCTTGTAGAGTCGATAAACGTGATGAGGAAATTCTTCGCTCAAGAACCCGTCAGGTTGATCAACGTACACTTCTTCTTTGAGAAATCCATTCAGAAATGCAGTCTTTACGTCCATTTGGTAGACTTTGAAGTTCTTGTGAGCAGCAAAGGCAAGGAACATTCGTATGGCTTCGATCCTGGCAACTGGGGCGAAAGTTTCATCGTAGTCGATCCCTTCTTGTTGGTTGTACCCCTTAGCCACTAGTCTTGCTTTATTGCGAATAACAACACCATCTTCATCCTTTTTGTTCTTAAAGATCCATTTTGTGCCGATAATGGATCTATTGTGAGGTCGTGGTACGAGTTCCCAAACTTGTAAGCGTTCAAACTGATTTATTTCCTCCTGCATTGCAATCAGCCAATCAGGATCGTTGAGAGCTTCTGCTACTCGTGATGGTTCGACTTGACTGAGATAGCAAGCAAACAAACTTTCATTCATCGTACCCGAACGTGTCGAAACACCGGATGTGGGATCCCCAATAATCTGATTGGTAGGGTGAGAGCGAGCCCAAAGTGGTACGTTGGTTTGTGAGGAGCTGGCCGCATTTGTGTCTATTTGAAACTCATTAGGTTGGGGCCCGGTGTCCGAAGAAGAGATCTCAATTGTATTAAATTGAGAGGGTTCTGCGTCAGAGTCAGCAATATTCCCAGGGTTGGGTAGTATGTCGTCTTCGTTGAGATTGAGTGCATTCAAGTTTGGAGGGATGACGTTATTGACGGTAGCTGGTGGTGTAGGTGGAGTGGGTGCAGCAGTAGGTTGAGTGGTGGCGACGGGAGTCCTAGGAACTGGGTAGAAGTACTCGAAGAGCAGATCAAGATCTAGTTCACCACAATTGCCCTCAGATGAGGAAGTTCCCGCCGTTGAAGGTTGACCTTTTGTCAACGTCTGTAGAAGACCTGGTTCTGGACTGATATGGCCAGAAGCTGTGAGATCGCCTTCGCTTTCGTCAAAAGTGACATTCGTGCTTTCTATTACTGACCGTTTCTCCTTCAGATAGACTCTGTATGCCTTTGAGTTTAGTGAGTATCCAACAAAGATGCCTTCAAGAGCTTTTGGATCAAGCTTCCCAAGATGTTGACGATCATTGGCCACAAAACATCGGCAACCGAAGGCCCTTAGATAAGATATATCGGGGATACGACGGTTATTCAGCATCTCGTATGGGGTGCGGTTGAATCTCTTGTGGATGGAAGCCCGGTTCTGTGTGTAGCAAGCCGTTTGAATAGCTTCGCCCCAAAGAGAATGAGGAAGTTTGGATTGTATGAGAAGAGTCCTAGCTGCTTCAACTAGTGTCCTGTTCTTGCGCTCAACAACACCATTCTGTTCCGGTGTCTTCACAGCTGAGAACTGTTGAGTGATGCCCTGAGTGGCATAGAAATCACTGAGCTTTTTGTTCTTAAACTCAGTTCCGTTGTCAGTTCTGATAATCCGAACCTTCTGTCGATGAAGAGTTTGGGACGTAACAACAAACTCAATGATTATATCAGGAACTTCATCCTTTGTGCGAATGAGTTTCGTCCACGTGTAGCGTGAAAAATCGTCGACTATCACCAGAATATACCGTCTTCCTCCGAGTGTGGCCGTAGGCATTGGGCCACATAGATCCATATGTAAGAGCTCGAGGATGAGCTTAGAGGACGGTGTTTCCTTAGAGACATGAGACGATCGCTTCATCTTTCCCAATTCACAGGCAGAGCAGAGCTGTTCCTTATGATATGTCAGTTGGGGTAGACCGTTGACGAGTTTATTCTGACGCAGTTTGTTGATGGTCTTGAAATTGAGATGTGAAAGACGTCGGTGCCATAAATCATTCAACTTGGGTGCGGCTCGAGAGAGAAGGCATATTGGTCGAGAGGTCGTAAGGTTGAGTACATAGAGGTGGGACGTGCGCGTTCCAGAAAGAAGAGATTGTCCTGAGGCATCTATAATGCTGCAGATGTCAGATTCGAAGAGAACCTTGTATCCTTTGTCGCAGAATCGACCAATGCTGAAGAGATTGTAGCTCAAACCCTCGACATAGGAGATGCCCTTGATTGTCAGTTTATCGTGCACGAGATCGCCAGTTCCTAGAATCGGCGCCATTTGACTGTTTCCGAAGGAGACCCTTCCGAGATAGCGCTCGGTGAAGTTGCTCAATAGCTCCTTATTCCCTGTCATGTGTGTGGAGCAACCTGAGTCTAGATACCACACATGACAGACCTGCAAACATTTAGCAAACGTTGGGTCTCCGTTTACAAACGGGACATTCTTGTGATATATGTAAAGTTTTTATGCGCTTTAAGGGAAATGTGTTTTGTAAATCAGATTGTGTTGTTTCTAATTTAGCTTTCCCTTTGTCGTTTGTTTGATTAGGCGGGATTATGGTTTTTCTAACCCATATTTTCCTAATATGTGCTTGCATGTGTGGTGCCTTATACATGAAATGGCGTGTGGAATGTGGTTTTCGTTTTTGTGCGTCGGTTTTGGTCGCCTTTGGCTTGCGAGTAGTAGGTGAGCTTGCGTTTGACGACGAGAGGCGTTTTCGCTTGACCTTAGGTTTAGGCGAGATGGGAGAATTCAAAGACGTCGTAGATGAAGTTCGCTTGCGTGGTCGGAGTGTTGCGTGTTCATGTGTTTCATATTCGTGGAAGCGTGGGAGGACAAATTCATTGCAGCAGCACATAGACATAAGCTTGGTAAAAGAAAGATGAGTTTTGGTACCATAATTGTCTACGACCTTAGGACATTGGGATTCAGTACATAGAGAGGTAGAATGAATATAGGATGGGCTTTTCTTCTTGTCATTGAAGAGCGGATTCTCCTTTATTTGGTACGAACTCCCTTCCAGAGACGTCGAGCTCACATTCCCTGTATCCATAAGAATACTAGAGTTAGTGTTAGAACATGTGTCGGCTTCAGGAGTCATCTTCGCCGTCCTCTTACATTTACATGTTTGAGAGTCGGGTACTTGACTTGACGTAGAAGGTTTGTTCGTATTATGAGATTGTTCTAGGGTAAAGATTTTGTAAATTAGATCTTCTCGCTCTTTTGCAAAGGCTTTTCGCTCTACTTCTATGGTTCGTTCTAGTTCTGCTATGACTAGAAGTTTCTCTGGGACATAGATGCGAGAAAGTGCTTCTCGGAGAGCGATTTCCTGTTCTTCGGTTGGGAATTGAGATTTGATGTCTTCAGAGAGTGAGGGCTTTCTAGTCTTATCACTAGCATTCAGTTCTGTGTAGTCGTATGCGATTTCTGCCCAAAGTATGTTCTGTTTCCTCTTTTCTTCTGACAGCACAGTAGAGGAGGATCTTACAAATGGCATGAGTTGTGAGGGAGTCCCTTTCCTCGTTTTTAGGAATGCTGTACTGTACATGTTATACCTTTTGACAATTAGCGGCGTTGGATAGCAGTTGCTGGCCAGTCCGATTCCCATCCGGGCGTCGTAGAATTCGGTTTCAACTGGTTGGTTTAATAGACATAAGATGTTTGCTGCCTTTTTCCTAAGGTGAAGTTGCTCCTCAAGTTCTTTCACCTTGCGGTATAGTCTAATTCTTTCCTTCGTAAGGAGTTCATATTGGGCGGCCGTCAGGAGGCGAGAAGTTTCACATGAACTAATGGCTAGTGTAGATTCCTTAACCTTAGTCTCACTTTGTTTGTTCTTACTTTGCAGACGTTTGACTAACGCTTCAGAGGCCATTAGACGTTCGTTTGCGCAAGCAAGTTCTTCTACTTTTAGACTAAGTAAGGCATAGTTGTTTTCAAATTTTAGTCTAAGTTCATCATAATCTCTAGCGTCTACGGTGGGTTTCTTAATGGTGTGTCAGTGATTAAACACATCATCGAGTTGCGAGATTCGTACCTCAGACTCAGCGTTGGTAGGAGTCTTAGCTGTGTTTTCACCGGTGTGACCCATCTCCTCGTCCTCGTCATGTTCGACCAGCCTTGCCATGCAGCAATCTTCATCCATAGGCTCCTCGTCTTCTGAAGTGTCATTCACCCATTCAGCTTCTTCGGTGAGTAGGGCTTTCCCACTTTCCATCTTGCGGGTCATTCTGGCCTTTCGGTCGTAGTACCCGGAGTCCTTCACGCGTGGGGCGTGGCATTCTTTGGCAAAGTGGCCTGTCTTTCCACACCGAAAGCACTTCACAGACTTTTGAGGTGCGGAGTCCTCTGCTTTCTTTGTCGGCTTAGTTTCCTCTGTGGGAGTGGTTTTTGTGGTGCCGCTATAGGTTCTTTGGCGATTGGAGGAGGATGAGGATTTTTTTCCGATCCTTTTTGAGACCAACTTAGTGAGCATTGCCAGTTGCTTGCGTATATCACGAACATCTTCATCTGATTCTGTATCGGCTTCGGATCCTGAAGAGGTGTCAGATACAACAGCTGGTAGCTTCCCTTTGTTCTGTTTGATCTTAGTGGTGGAAGATCGTTCATTGGTTTTGTTCGAGAGGAGTGCCAGTGGGTCGACTCTAGTGTTGGTGGACTGAGGTTGCACGTAAGGAGCATAGGCAGACAAACTGTCATAGAGAGCATGGATGGAAGTGTTGGAGAGGTCCTTACTCTGAATCATCATCACGATTGCATTGCCCCAATGTGGTTTGAGGCTACCAAGGAAGCGATTGTTGATATCGAATTTGTCCCTCGAGATCCTGGCTTTCTTGAGTTCATTGATGATCTTCAAGTATCGGAGGTATGTGTCACGCAGTTCCTCTCCTTCATAGGCCTGGAAGAGTTCATACTGCGAGAGACATGCTGATTTCCTCGCCTGTGCACTTTCAGTTGTGCCTGCCATAATTTCTGCAAGTTCATCCCATATCTCCTTAGCAGTTGTGCAGCACTCAACGTGACCGTAGACCTCGTTTCCAAAAGCCTGGAAGAGGTATCCTTTGGCAGTCTCGTCGGCCTGTGCACGAGCCAGTTCATCCTCATTGATGGGACCTCTTGGAGTGCGGCGTTCATCCATGGGAGGGTCTGCGTTTGGCTGTGCAGGGATGGTTGTCCAGAACTGTGCTGGGCCGTTGAAGATGGAGTCCAGAAGGTATTGAGAGAGTGGTGCGCCTTTGTTCCTGATGAACGTGAGGAACCGGTTTGTCCATATGCTGTAGTCGCCTTGTCGCAGCATCGGAGGCCTGGTGTCGGAGCCCACTATGGAGATGTCATTCGTGGTAGACATGGTTGGTGCAGTCGAATCGTCCGTGGTATTGATCTTGCGTAGATAAGAAAGTTAGTAACGAACGATATGAGAAATACGAGTTTGATGAGTAGAGTTTTGAGAATAAAATTGTTTAAAGAATTTCTTAGAACTAAGTGAGCATGTGTGATGGTCGATAATGTATGAAGGAGAAATATATCTTGAAATTTGGAGTAGTTCTAGAAATTTAAATTGAGACTTGGGGAGCAAAAACAAATTTTATCTCAAAAGTGGTCTAGGGAGATAGTTCTAAAGTGTGAGGATCAAATCTTAAAAAGTTTGAAAAAAAAAATTTAACCCAAGAAGATTTTAACACTAGAAAGACTTAACACGAAAGAGGAAAAAAAATTCGCAGCTCAAGGAGACGTGATTAGTGAAATGTTATCCGAGAAATCACAGGTGAAAATTTTCTCGGATTTAAAAGTTTCGCGTGTGGGAATGATTCTAAGTTGAGAGTTTTAAATTCTTCACAAGAAAATTTCGCAAGTTAAATAGAATCGCATCGAGTGGTGAAGTGTGATTTTTAGGAAATTTTCTCGGATTTGGAAGAGACGTGGTTTTGAAAGACTTTCTCAGATGAGATAAACTTTCTCGGCTTAGAAAAACTTTCTCGGATGTGAAGATTTTCAACAAGTTCGCGGCTGAAAAAAAAATTCGCGGCTTAGAAAGATTCTTGGAATTGACTTTCTCGTGTATAAAGTTTCTCGGATTTTAAAGAATACGAACTTGAGAAAAATTGGGTCTTAGAGAAATTTTTTCGCGGTTTTTGGAAATTCTCGGATTTTAAAGAGTACGAAGTTGAGAAAAATTGGGCCTTAGAAAAATTTTCGCGGTTTCAAACTTTCTCGGATTTTGAGTATAGGTTGTTGCGAGAAACTGCAGTGAAAGCGAAATTTTCGCGGTGTAAAAATTCTCGGATTGTGAGCATAGACCGTTGCGAAAAAAAAAATTCAGTGAAAGAGACGTTTCGCGGTTTAACAATTCTCGGATTCAACTTCGCAGAGATGAAACTTTCGCGGATTTGAACGATTCAGCAAAATTTCGCGGTCAAGAACATCAAGTACTGTTCCATTGCTTTGTCGCGACATTTTCCAGAAAAACCGTCTGTTTTCACCCAAGTCTCAACCAAAATCGCTCAAACTTGATCCTAAACTTCAGAAATTCTTCCCTAAACACATGATCGACCGATTTGTGAACTAAAAACAACAAAAAATGGGTCAAATCGACCGAAAACAGAGAGTGGCCGAGATGTCCTTTTTCTGAAAAGTTTTTGCTTCAATCTCGCTCAAAACTCGTTAAAACTGATCCAAAAGTGTTCTAAAAACATTTTAGGCGTAGACTCGATCTGGGGAAAGGTTTTAAACATAAAAGCGAAGCATCAAAACCCCAAAACAAGCTCAAAATGCCCGAAAACAATTTTTTGCTCAAAAACACCTTTGATCTTGCTTGGAATCGAGCGAAACTGGATTCAAATCAATGCAGATCGATCCACGTTTGCTCTGATACCACGTGTTGGTCCCGAAATGCACCAAACAAGGAATCAAAGAGGCTAAATGGAATGAAGAAGGGAGAGTTTCTCACCTTTGAGTGTGTGTAGTGTGTGAAAATAAGAGTAAGCCTTTTTATCTTTGATTACCATTCAAAGTGAGTTGGTAAAACCTTATATACCACATTAACCCTAGGTATATTAAGGCCCAATCACTAATAATACAAAAATTACTATCTAGTCCAAAGCCCAAGCTAAAGATAATTACATAATTAATCCCAAGACTTAAACTATTGACACAACCAATTAAATATCCTAACAGTATATATAGGATATTCGAAGATATTTGGATCAATAACAATAAAAAACACACTTTTACGGGGTATAAATAATATGTAAAATCATAACTTATCAACCACCCCCAAACTAGCTTTGATCGCCCTCGATCATAAAAGCGGAATAAAACTAAATCAAGTTACGATTTTACAACCTCACTAAATGAATGCTCCTTTTTTTTTCTCAGAAGCAAGTCGAGATAGTCGTCAACGAATAAGCGATCAGTCAAGCGCGAGATATAAATGATAGTTCACAATAATATTTGACACATAAACATTTCTAGGATCCTACCACGTATCACGTAATAACTCGCACATGGATCACTCAAGTCGCTCGAAGTGTATAACTGGATCTGTATAACAGCGCTCAAATCACGACATCGAATGAAATTACTCTAAGCTTGCAAATATATCACATCATATTCACATAGTAGATATCGTGAACGAATCAAAAGGTCTTTAACAAGGTTGTAATGGGGCTCAGGGTAATAAGGGTGTGACATATGGGATAGGTGGGCTAAAATAGTCAAACATGTTAGTCACTAAATCGCTTCCCTGTAGCCAGCAAAATACGACTTCAAATAATGGAAACTAAAAACGCACTAAAAACTCGAGAAAATAATTCTGAAAATCTACTGTAACACTCTTTTTTTTTCTTTTATATTTTTTTTTCTGATATATATTTTTTTCCCTTTTTTATATATTTTTATTTTTTTCTCATTTTTTTTCCGATCTCTCTCTCTTTTTTTTTCAAATAAGTAAAATAACGCAACCACATAATACATGCCGTAATCTTCTCTCCTCTAAATTAATAGACTCAATACTCCGAAGCGACTAGTAAGCTAACGTGCTAACAATGGTACGAAGAGAAGGATAAAATAACGGGATAGCTTGGCGAAACATCGTGGCTCCAAATCAAAGAATAAGGCTAATAAGGCTCAAATGGGCTCACTAGTTGATTGATATATCGGGTACGCAGATATTTAGGCCAGTGACTTATCCTAAGTGCCTTTATCATTTTTCGTACACAAAAATCCACAAAGTAATATTGACATGTATAACAAAGCAAGTTCGAAAATATTCAGACCATGCGTGTCACTCATGAAAAACACAGAGCAAGTAATGAGTTGCTCTCTTTTTTTTTGGCTCAAAACTCACAATATTTTATGGGTTTGTGTCTCATGATACGTACTATTCTCCTGGAGTAGTTAATGAAACCAGATAATCATGATAATATCAAAATTACGTAACATGCAAGACTTTCACACTCAATTCGCTAAATCTTATCCCGACACAAAATATATATATATATATATATATATATATATATATATATATCACGGGCATGAGCTTTCAATAGTGAAGTTCCAATCATAACTTTCATCAGTTTATACCACTTAGAAATCAGAACACATCGATATCTAATATTATGAAATCTAGCATGTGGCACCCCACCCCAAACTAATTATCACATTGTCCCCAATGTGTTAAAATAAAGCAAAGATAGAGTTTAAGTGACACTGCCCTGAATAATGCGTCGATCGATGTAGAGTGTGACATGAAAAAGGACTTGATCGCTCCACAGCAAACGAGCCACCTTGGTGAACAGACAACCCCCAAACTAGTTGCGAGCCTGCGAGAGAACAAGACCAACGACAACAGTGATACGAATTTAGGATGACAAAAACATAATAAGACAAAAACTTAAAATATGAGATAACAATGTATAGATAGTGCTTGGGTTGCCTCCCAAGAAGCGCTTGTTTAACGTCATTAGCTCGACGGCTTGACTCTCTAAGGTGTGTTGAGCATTACAGTGGTCTTCTCTTGATCGAACCCACTATTGATGTACGGCTTCAACGCTGCCCGTTGACCTTGAACGTTCCTTTTTCTGGGTCATTGATCTCTACTGCACCATAAGGAAATATTTTAGTCACCGTAAATGGACCTGACCACCTTGAGTTTAGCTTGCCTGGAAACAGGCGAAGCCTAGAATTAAAAAGAAGCACTTGTTCTCCAACAACAAATTCTTTTCTCCGAATATATCTGTCGTGCCAAGCCTTGGTTCGTTCTTTGTAGATTTTTGCATTTTCGTAAGCCTCATTGCGAAATTCATCCATATGGTTTAGTTGTAAAAGACGTTTCTTGCCTGCAGCTTGCATATCCATGTTTAATTGCTTCATTGCCCAGTACGCTTTATGTTCTAGTTCCACCGGAAGGTGGCATGCTTTACCATAAACCAATTTGTATGGTGACATTCCAATAGGTGTCTTAAACGCTGTCCGATATGCCCACAGTGCATCATCGATCTTCTTGGCCCAATCTTTTCGAGAGATACTCACTGTTTTTTCTAAGATTTGCTTAATCACTCGATTGGATACTTCTGCTTGTCCATTGGTCCGAGGGTGGTAAGCTAGTGCCGTGCGATGTTTAACACCATAATGCGACAGAAGAGCATCGAATTGCTTGTTACAAAAGTGAGTTCCTCCATCGCTCAAAATCGCTCACGGAGTCCCAAACCTAGTGAAAATATTCTTCTTTATAAAGTTGAGGACTGTCTTACCATCGTTCATTTGTGCAGCTACTGCTTCTACCCATTTAGACACGTAATCTACCGCTAGCAGGATATATTCATTACCGTATGACGATGGAAATGGTCCCATGAAGTCAATGCCCCACACATCAAATAACTCAGCCTCCATCATAGTATTTGTTTGTCCCTTTTAATCCAACAATACTGACTTAGGACGATTTACCATGCTAATGATGAAAGATTTAAAGAATACGTGGGGTGTGAAAGTGTAGACTATGAATGCTTTCAAAATGGGTTCTTCCTTGTTCAACACACACGCACTCACACATACTACATCAAAAACACACACCCTAAGGAATTAGGGTTTGGGGGTATATATACCACATTAGTTGGTATATTATACCCCTAGTAACTAAGAACTAGAATATTACAATCTAGCCCAAAGTTAATTAAATACAGACCAACTAAGATAAACACATTGAAATTGAACACTATAAAATATTCCTAACAATCTCCCCCTTAGTGTTCAATCTTCAATTCAGCGCGGGTTATCTTTGTTGGGCACATGGAGAATCTCTCGAGTCCTAACAATCTCCCCTTGCTCCCCCTGCAAAGGCTGTCTCCTCTTCTTGTAGAGAATTTGAATGCACTTTCAGCTAGAACTCTCTTGTCTTGAAGCTATACGTTGTAGATCGGATGTATGCTGTGATCCACGCCCCGATATTCGTTTCTTGATGATGTCGCAGATCTTTGAAATCTTGTTTGCATCTTGTCCGTGTCTTTTTCCGTATTTTGAAGTCGTCAAGTCTTCTCTAGTCTTCTTCTCGGTGCCAGATTCGTCTTCGTCGAAGGAAGTTGTCTGGTTCGGCCTCGAGGAAGCTTGTCTGGCTCCAGAAGAAGATATGCGTGGGGTGTCTTTTAACATGTGCCAAAGCTCCTTCCGAATGTATTGATGGTGAGCGTGGGATGTGTTATAAAATGTGCCAAGGCTCCTTCTGAATTGACGTTTGAGTGCGGGAGAGCCCGGCTTCATAGTGGTACGTGCGGCGGAAATTTGGTGGGTGGTTCGACCTCTTTGTTTATACGTATCCCCTTCTCCCCCTCATGGCGATTCGTGTTAACGGATCGGCATGCTTGTATAGGAGTTGAAGAAATACACAAACGACAGGTCGGTGCGGGTAATAACCAGACGGAGCCACTAAGGCAATCCGTCGACATGAATTCAGAGTTAAACTCTGAGACGCGGCCTGTGAGGACAGGACTTGATAAACCGGGGCCACTTAGACGTCCCGTTAACATCGATCTTGGAGCATAGCTCGCAATGGCTTGATGTCGTTGTTGTTTTGATGTTGCAACAGTAGGACTTCCTTCCGATCATTGAAGCATGTCTTATTATGACATGTCTACGGAAGTTCAGATCTGGTCACAAAGTCCAGATGAGAAAAGGTGTATGTGTCCTAAAAAATATAAAACTTTTAGGAAGTGAGGACACCTAGACTCGATGTGTTCAAGAAAGTTCAGTGGTGTGGGGCTAACTACCACTTAATTCAATATCTCCCGCTTCCAAGTGAAGCGGTGATAGTATACGTGGCTCCCCCGTGATTTGATGAAACACCGGTCTTTTGGGAGATCGATGAGTGGGTAAGGCTCGGTTGTGCATGCGCCATTGGACCAAATGAGGCGACTTCTACCCGGGAGCTGATAAAAATCAGGTCATGCACCTGTATGGGATGGCCCGAAAATTTTGTGAGGTGAGGATTTTTGTATCTTCCGTTCTTCGGTATTGTCAAGAATTGCCAAATGGGAATGTGGCTTATGGACTATCTTCACTAACACTTGGCTACGTTTCGGGGTTAGGTTCAGTTTGGTCTGACTGAACCATGGGAACCTAGAATCCATGCGTCTGTCAATTTTGGTGAGTGCTGCTTCATCAGCAAGTCGGAGCAGGGTGGTTGAGATCATCTTTGTGTTTGTGTATGGATGTCATGCCTTTTGTAATTCTTGAACTCTCGAGGGTTGAGTTTTCAAGTGAAGTCCGTCTTGGGAGGTGGAAGCGTCTGAGAGGGTTTTTCTTTCTTCTCCCCCTTTTTTTTTGCTTTTTTTTATAGGTATATATATATATTATCGTAATAGTAGTAGATAAGTAGTATCATAGTAATAATAGATATAGGTATATGTATACGTATATGTATATGGGTTAAATGAAGTTTCTCCCCCTCAAATCGTGCACCTAAGATGTGCTCCCCCTAAAAATGTACTCTCCCCTCACAAATATGGAGTGAAACTCCCCCTCAATGCATGCACGTTTAAACATGTAAGTTCTCTCCCAATTAAACAAGCGTGAACGTATTTATCTATTTTCAGATAAGATGCAAACTAAAGAATTACTGTTCTTTAAAAATGCATTAGAATGTACATTTTTTGCTATTTTAACACTTAAAATAGGTATTTTAACGATTCAGCTTATATGCATACGTGAATGTTTAAGCTTGTAGTTCTTTAAGATATATGCAGTTAAAATGTACCTATCATGGGGTATGAGACATTTCAGCACATATGCATGCGAAAATTTAACATTTAAAGTACATTTGAGTCATGCATGTTTATAATGTACCCTCGAGTGGTTGCTCGCATTGCTAGCCAGCCGTGTATGTGGAGCAACTCGAGATACCATACACGCTGGGATGTTTGGCTGCCCTCGTCGCATACCAGTCACGAGTGTGGAGCAGCTCTCTTAGTACCTACCCATGCTGGGAATCTGCAAAAACTTTATTCGGACTTTGGTACCCATTTTTGGATGGGTCCTCCCTTGTTAGCAGAAAATAAGTTACGCACGTTTGGTTCATGTATTGATCCTAAATCATCCTTTAAAGTCCCATTAAATTTGATTTGTGATTTAGGAATCCAGGTTTGGTGAACCTTAGAGGGAAATGACAATTCAGCTTCGGTGAATGTATGTCTAGGTTTAGAAAACCTAAAGATTTTCTCCCTAGCCAGTCGTATAAGATGCTTTCTGGAACGAATTTGGACTGGGTATTTCAAGTAGGAATATGAGCTTATGGCGCTATATGCGTCATTGGATGATGAGTATTGCCTACGAGAGTTCACATCATTCACTATATAATTATGAGCATGCGGCATTTGAGAAGTTCGTCTACGTGTGCTTGGAACTTCTTCGTTGCACGCGTCCCTTTTGATAGGAATGAGAGAGGAAAAACCTTGAACATTCTCTGCTTTAATTTTGGAAGATAATACTGATTTTCCTTTCTCCTTGCTAATCTTTATTTGTTCCTTAGCTATTTTTAGCGCTTTGCTTTTACTTAACGTTTCAGCTTTAGTCAGAATTGATTTAGAATGATTAGTAAAAGCCTTTTCAGTTTTAGGAACAAGGATGCTTCTTTTAGTTTTTGTTTTATTTACCTGTTTCGAGGAATATGTATTACTTGACAAATTATTGGAAACAGTTAAAGACGGGGAATTTTTGAGATATAAAATCTCCTTTAAAAGCTTTTCCTTTTCAGCGCCAAAACCTATCCTTTCAGAGTCCAAAGTATCTTGTAAATCTTTCAATTTACGAAGAGTATCTGCAGTATCACATAGGGTAGGTTTTTTATCATATTAAATATTTTCCCCGTTAGGAATTAAGTTAGAAGGAGATTTTTGACCTGCTGGACCTATATTCGAAATAACATTCTCTAATCGTTTAATCTTAGAGTAAAGCATACGCTGCTCCTCTAAGACGGTCTCATATTTTGATGAGATTTCATTTCGCTCAGCTTCGCAAGAACGTAAATTTTTAGTCATCTCGCAGACCCTATTTTCACTATCTTCTAACTTAGTTTCTAAGCTAATTATATTTGACTTTGCGTTTGTCAAATCTTCATTAGCATAAGATAGGCTTTCTTGTTGCCTAAGCAACACAGAGTAATTATTAGCAAGACATGCTTCTAATTCCTCAATCTTCCTAGCTTGAGCATCCATTTTAATTTGATTTTATATTTAATTAAAAAATAGAAATTGGCTTTTGAAATTTCAGTGACGAAAAGTTTGGTTTACTCGAGAAATATTGTGAAGTATCGAAGAAAGCCGGCGTCGAAAATTTTTTGGCGTGCACCGAAAAATTTTGTGATGATTTCGAAAACTTCGTGAAAATTACCAAAACTTTCTCTATAATTTGCCAATAGATGTCCTAAGTTGATTGTTGAATATAAATGATCGTTGACACGTTTTTTGGATTTGCTTTAAAAAATATTTTACGAAAACGTCGTCTACACCGAAAATTTTGGACCAGAAAAATTTATTTAGAAAAATTTCAAAAATTAATATATTTTTATTATTAATTTTAATAATATTTTTTTTTTTGTTTCTACCAATGAAAAGAAAATTCAGAAAGTTTTGAATTTTTTTTTTAAATCGGGTACTGTAGCATTTCGGGTACTGTAGCGTTTCGGGTACTGTAGCGTTTCGGGCGAATTGCTACAGTGAGTGTGGCGAAATTGCTATAGTTAATTTGTGTAAATCATTTGCATTCAATGCTACAGTGTTTCGGGCGCTACAGTGTTTCGGGTGCTACAGTGTTTCGGGCGCTACAGTAAAATTAATAGTTTCGACCGAAACTAGTGATTTTGCTACAGTGATTTAATCTAATTCGCTACAGTGATCTTGCTACAGTGATTCGCGCGAAACTGGTACAGTGAAATATTTTTTTTTAATAGAATTGTCGACTTTCGGGTGTTGACCAGTCCAATTTCGAGTTGACCAGTCCAGTTTCGGGTTTGACCAGTCAAAATTCGATTAACCAGTCAAGTTTCGGGTGTTGACCAGTCCAGTTTCGAGTTGACCAGTCCAGTTTCGGGTTTGACAAGTCAAAATTCGCCCGAAATTGAATAAAAACACCCGAAACTGAACAAAAACGCTCGAAACTCAATAAGAACACCCAGAATAAGTTACTGTAGCAATCTGGACTGAAAAACTGACGAAAAACAGATCGATTTCTACCTAAAACTCACCCAAATCAACTGAAAAAAAATTGGGTAATCATTTCAAATCACTCGAAAACAACCTAATTACCTCTTGAGCTTCCAAAATCAGTAAAATCAGCTCAAAAACTCAAGAAATGGCAGAAATTCGAACCCAAAAAAAAATACCCAAAATTTTCGAAAATTGTTCAAATCCGAACGTGTTTTGCTCTGATACCACTTGTTTGTCCCTTTTAATCCAACAATACTGACTTAGGACGATTTAC